>PVJS01035521.1:0-20966 GCA_004027185.1 Glis glis | reverse complement strand
GAACAAGCCCAGCTGGAGGACTTGGAGGCCACTCTAATAAGCAGAAAATGCAGGGTGGTAGCATTTAGGGAGACATGAATGATTTGTTATGGCAACCATGAACAACTACTGGAGAAAAAAAGTTCAGCACACCAGCAAGTGTCTGGAAATAGACTTCAATGTTACCTGTAGTCCTCGGACCCCCAATGATTTAATCCCCCACTCCAACTGATGGCCACAGCACAGGGCACTTCCTGAGAAGTAATGGTGTGCTGAAATTAATGGCAGCATGCCCAACCTGCTTTGTCCACCCCTCCCAGAACTCACTGGTTGCCAGAAAAGGCCACGCACTGCAGTCAAGATAAAAATCTCACTCACTACTCTGGTTTGCACGCGTCTCTCCCCTTGGTCTAGTAGCTTTGCAATACATTAAAAGCAAAATTTAAGGGGAAAGGCTCCTAGCAGTTAAAAATCCCAAATCAGTGAGGAATTCTTGTTGGAATAGTATGAATGGGATGATATAAGCTGCTCAGTTGTGGGATATCTCATTAGACCTACCAGTCCTGGTTATCCTTGCAATATACACTATCACAAGAAAAAAATGAAGGAATATCTATCTAAGCATCGTTCCTGAATTGAGAGCTTTCTTCTCAATTTAATGGCCATGCGGCATATCTTTTCAGATATATTAATGAGTAGGCTAAAGGGTGGGATGGGCTTTTACCATTACACACACTTGCATGCTAACAGTACATAGGCATTGGAAGATGGTAAAATTTCACCCAACTCGGAGCATTTGGGCTTAAGAAAATGTTGAGTACTAGCATTACTACATCTGAGTTTGGTTAAAAAAATTATCCTAAAACATGAGTCATTTCACAGAAGCCTTGCAGTAAAAATTAGGGGCTCAGCCTGGCTCAGCCTAGCTTATCTCTAAATCCTTTCCAGTCCCCAAATGCTTCAAGTCCATGGGTATTGAGTTCACACAACCAGTAATGACACACAATACCTGATTTTAGTTCTAGGATAGTGAATGACAGCAGGTATGTAAGTTGAATTAACTTTCAAGCAAAGAGGGGGAAAAATCCCCTTTCCTACTATAACATCCCAGAGACTGCCTAAGGTGAAAAGCATGACATCCAAATCAGTACCTTTCAAAAGACTGATACACACAAAAAATAAGCTCTTATTGTACATAGTTTTTACTCTGAAACTTACTCCCCCCATCTCCATTAAATTGTCACTCTCAAGGACTTTATTGGGCGTAGATCATTAAACTGTGTTCGTGGCTCTATGAAAATTCATCTTTATGTTTGACAAGTGGCTCATCTGAATTCTCACCTACTACATTCTGGGGTTTAAATAACCCTTTTAGTCAAGATTAATGCCTATAGTAAAGGCCAACAAGACACCCCAGGCCTACATCTGTAGGCACAAATCAAGCCCGTTAACAAGCTGGTTGTGCCAGAGGTAAAGGCATAACCAGGCCGCCCTAGGAGAGGTTTCTTTACTCAGACCACCCGCATTATCACTTTATCAGTCAACTCGCAGGTCTCCACATCAGTTCTGGGAATACCAAGTTCTCGGAGTAGGAGCCAAGCTTTTAGTAACTTTGGCACACATTGAGCATAAAAAGTCCCTTTATGCCAAAGCCAAGGGCAGCAGGCCGGGGGCGCACCTTTAGGACACCTCATGGTAGGGTAAAGCAGAGCCTTGGGACGCTTAAGGCAGAAAGGGCAGGAAGCCTCTGCCCGGGGCTACGCTGCGGCTAACAGGCTCCTCTGGCGCTTCGTTTACCCCTCACCTAGTGCTGAGAGATGCTCAAAGCCCAAAATGTCCCGAGACCATCCGGGAAGGGACCCGGGCTGGGAGCTCCACGTCTTCCGTGGCAACTCTGGCACGGAAGAGACTTCTAGAGCATTCTGTTATGGCGGGTGGCTATGTGTGCATGGGGTGGGGGTGGGGTGGGGGAGTGAAACAGAGCGGCCCCACGAGATGACGAAGGGGGCTCCCGAGCTAGGAGCCGCGGCGTGGGAATTCCTAGCCACCTGCGCCGGACTGGGGCTAGGTCAAGGGGCGTCCGAGGGCGACTCTGGGGAGGCCACCGGGGCGGTGACCGCATCGCGAGTCCTGGGAGGCTCTGCGCGCCTTACCTGGGCCCTGGAGCCAGCAAAGTTACACGGCTCCACCTCCGCCTCCTCGGGGCCCCCGCGGAGCGCGGTGCGGAGCCTCTCCAGGTGCTCCCTCAGGGTGACCCGCTGGTGGAAGGAGAACGCCGGGTGCAGCGAAGCCATGGTGAAGAGCAGCAGCAGTTCCTCCTGGGCCCTGAAGCCGAGCCCGCCTCCCGCCCCGGGCTCGGCGCCGCCGCCACCATCCGGGCCAGAACAGTCCTTTTCGGGGTCCGGTTCGCCACCGCCGTCCTCGCCGCCCAGCTCGTCGTCGGCGCCGCCCCGCGAGCCCTCGCCCCGGGCCGCGCGCAGGCTCTTGAGCACCGAGTCCACCTGGGGCAGGAGGCGGTGCAGTCGGCCGGCGGCCTCCCGGTTCTCCGAGCCCAGCAGCGCCAGGTAGACGATGAGGCGCGAGCGCACGGCGGGCTCTCGGAAGTCGGCCAGCGGCCCCGGGTCCGACAGGCCGTTGGCCTTGGCCTCCGAGTCGCGCAGGTAGTGGTAGTCCTTGCGCGCCAGGTCCTCCAGGCACGAGCCGAGGAAGCGCAGCTCCAGCGGGTTGCACAGGTCCAGCAGCCCGCACATGAACTCCAGGCGCTGCGCCGAGCCCAGCACCAGCCCGAACCACTCGTACACTCGCTCCTGCTCGCGCAGCGCCGCCGCCGGCCCCCCGCCGCCGCCCGGCATGCCCGCCCCCGCCGCCGCCCCGCCAGCAACAGGCGGCCCGAGCCCCCGGGGCAGCGGCGACGGCGGCGGCTGGGGGCCCCGCGGCGGGCCCGCGGGCGGCGGGGGGCGGCAGTCGCGGCGGCGGCGCGGTGGCGCCTTCGCGCCCGGCCGCGCGTCCGCCTCGGGCTCCTCCGCCTCGGGCGGCGGCTCGGTGGGGTGCGTCGGCTTCAGCGGCAGCTTCATCCTCAGCATCCTCGGCTAGGGCGGCGCGGACATGCGAGCGGGGGCGGGCGGGAGCGGCCGCGGGGCGGGGCGGGGGCCCAGGCGACGGCGCGGCCGTCAGGAGCGGGGCCCCTCCATGCCGCCAGGGGAGGGCCGGGGGTGGGTCTCGGCCGGCGAGGGGGGCGGCGGCCGGCCGGCGGGGTCGCTGGCGACGTCTTCCCGGGCCGGAGGCGGGGCGTGCCCGCGGCGGCTCCTCCCCCTGGGCTCCGCGCCGGCTCTGGCAGTCGGGGCGCGGGTGGGAGCGAGCGAGCGAGCGTGTCCTCCTTCCGCCTCCCTCTCTCTGTCGTCCGCACTGGGCTGGGGCGGCGGCGCCGGAGCGGTTCCCTCGCGAGCCGGCGGGGACCCAGCGGCTGGGAGAGGAGGAGGAGGAGCGGCGGGGCCGGGCAGGGACGCTTGCGGGCTCCGCGCACCGCACCTCAGCCAATCAGCGCCCGGAGCCGGCGGTTACGTCAATCTCCCCGCCCCAGGGGCGGGCTTTCTCCACGAAGCCACGCCCAACTGCTGCCCGGCCGCCTTCTCCAGCCGCTGCCGCGCGGTCCTATAGTCTGCTCGTTTCCAGCGGTAGGAGGACGTGGGGTGGGACTCTGCGGGAGGGGCGGCGGCGAAGTGAGCTCACCCGGTGCAACGAGAAGTTTGCGCGGCCCGCGTGAGAGGAGGGAAGGGGGCGACTTTGCTTTTTCCCGAGGGTCCTGGGTCCGCTTTGCGGACTCCCCCTCCCTGCGCCGCCACTGCACGTCACCCGCCGCCCCACCTCCGCCCGGGCTTCCTGCGCCGCGGGCTTGAACGAGTCCCGGAGCCGGCATTCCTCCCAGTGGAGCGCGCAGACCCCAAGATGAGCCCGTCCCAAGCCTCCCCCGCCTGGGGGACTTTGTGAAAGTTAACCATGTAAACCTTTACAAGGGTCACGACTCTGTGTCGCAGATCGGGGAATTGGGCGGGGACGCATGGCTGCGGCGGTGACTTAGGGACCCTGAGCGAGCGCAGGCGTCGCTGGCTGCACTACACCGTGCGCAGGTGGGGACCGGCGACCGAGCCAGAGGGCGTGCTGGAGGGGACGCCCCTGGCTCAAGGGCTGCTTCTGGTCTTTAACGCTCTTTGAAAATTATTTCCACCACAGGTTTGAGGAAAACTCCCAAAGTCTCCATCTTTTGGGAAGCTTCTCCCAAAATCTCCATCTTTTGGGAATCATTAATTTGGTAAATAATGTTTCAGTGCCTAACGCGAACATTTTGAAACGTGTGAATTTCCTATGTCCAGAGGGACTTAATAAGCTACCACGTTGACAGGCTTTAAATTTTTAAACGTTTTGTTACATTTTTAAGGTTTAAAGACCTCCAGAGCCAGGCGTGGTGGCGCACACTTGTAATTACAGTACTTGGGAGACTGAGACAAGAGGATCGCAGGTTCGAAGACAGCCTCAGCAAGTAGTGAGACTCTCATCAACCTCATGAGATCCTGTTTCAAAATTAAAAAATAGGGCTGGGAGTGTAGCTCAGAGGTAGAATGCCCGAGTTCAATCCCCAGTAACACACACACACACACACACACACACACACACACACTCCAGAATGTCTATTTGTCACTCTATTGCTTTTTAGTGACATAATTCAAAATTTAAAAACCCAGCTGAGCCAGGCGTGGTGGCACACTCTTGTAATCCCAGTGGGAGGCTGAGACGGGGATCGCAGGTTGGAAGCCAGCCTCAGCTACTTAGTGAGGCTCTCAGCAACTTAGCGAGACCCTGTTTCCAAATAAAAAATAAAATAGGTCTGAGGGTATAGCCCAGAAGTGGAAGACCCCAGTACCACAAAAAGAAAGAAAGAAAAAAACCCAGTTGGGTCTTCTGAGGGTTTTTTTTAAAGGTGTTTTTTTTTAAATCCTTAATGTTTTAAATTAAGTCCTACTATAGCTACTAGTAGGAATATGGAGAAAGATAATCATGTTGTAACTCTTTCCCAGTGTGTTGGGAGGTCTGTTGGGAGAACATATGTTGAACCCTCTTTATCTCACAACTGTAAGTACGAGGCTGAATTGAACCCCAAATCAGCTTCAGTAAGAAAACTGGGAGATGGAGAATTATTTTCAACACATTTCAGGTTGACAAAATATACGAAAGCCATTCTTTCAAGTAATTTGCTATGTCCTTCCATTCTTTGGGTGTAATTTACAATCGGACAGAAACCTTAGGAGGACTTTTCTTCAGCCATCATTGCCCCTTTTTGCTGTCAGACTCAACTGCCCTGGGATCTGGTGCTCCTGTCTTATCACCTCTCCCCACATTTCTAAAGTTTAGGATGGATTACTTTAAGCAACCACTACTACTAATCTCGCTAGACCTTCACAGGTCTAGTCACCTGTCTAGATGTGGACGTCTTGTGTAGTGAACAAATACTTTCCCTCCAGGTTGATTTTTTGCAGTGTGACCCAGGCAAAGGGTCTTTACATTTTCCTTGGTAACAAGAAGATATTTGGTATTAACTCTCCACAGCTCTTGATCCACGAATTTTAAATCAGAATTCAATTTTATAATTGATAATGATGATTTTTGTCTTTCGAGCTTTAGCCAACATTAGAAAATGCAATGACGAAAGCTCCTAAACATAGATGACATATACTGTGACTTAAGGATTCTGGGTTATCCTCCGTAAGCTCTGCAGTTGGCTACTTATCCTCTCAGTGCATTGCTTCAGGGCCCTTTCTCCACACTGCAACTTACCAGAGCAGACTTCAGTGTCTTTTCCACGCTATCACAAGTGAGAGAACACACTGAGTAAGCAAGTGAGGCACCACTACTGAACTTTTCAGGGAGGGGCCTAGGTGGAAATCCCAGAGTGAGACCAGGGTTTGTTTAGTTGGGGGAAACTACCCTAGTAATTCTAATGATTCCCCAGGAAGATGTTCCAACAGCCTGGCCTACTCTGCTGAGAATACCTGCTCTAGATCTCTAATATTGTATATGTTCCTGTAAAATCAAATTGGATGGGCAAGACAGTCATGGTGGGTGTGTGGTATGTATTCATAGAGGGATGTATCCCATAAAAAAATCTTTTTTTTTTGTGGCACTGGGGATTGAACCCAGGGACATTCTACCTTCGAGCTGCACCCCCAGCCCTATTTTTTATCCTTTATTTTGAAACAGGGTCTCACTAAGTTACGAAGGGCCTCACTAAGTAGCTGAGGCTGGTGGTGAACCCGGATCCTCCTGTCTCAGCCTCCCAAGTACTGGGATTACAAGCATGCACCACCACGCCCGGCATAAAAAAACATCTTTAAGGACACAGAGTACTGTTGTCTCTTGTCCCTGGATGATGGTGAATCCACAGTGTACTATTCAATTTGTTCCTTTAACAGTGAACCCTAGTATTATTGATACTACTGTCCATGTATTTCTTTGAAAACCGGTTTCAGGTTAAGGTTGCACGTTGGATTAAGACACTAGCCAGTGACTGAAGAGACTTTGCAACCTCCCCTGTTGAAATTGGGTTACTGCCAGAAATTTCACCAAAACCCCAGATAATTTTGTGGTTCAGGGCAAACTGATATACTGAATAATATCGACTCTATAAAGGGTGCTTAGATCACCCACTTCTACCTCAGATGATATCGTAAAGCGGCCATTCTGATCCATCCCAAGAATTTGTTCTGTCTTCTTTGTTTTTTGGTTTTTTGTTTTATTTTGTTTTGTTTTTGCGGTACTGGGGATTGAGCCCAGGGGTAGTCTACCTCCAAGCTACACCCCCAGCCTATTTTTAGTCTTTATTTTGAAACAGGATCTCAATAAGTTGCAGAGGGCCTCACTAAGTAGCTGAGGCTGACCACCAACCTGCGATCCTCCTGTCTCAGCCTCCCAAGTACTGGAATTACAAGCGTGCGCCACTACGCCCGGCTCTCTCTCCATCTTCTTTGTATTGACCTATTGGATCCCTCTACCATTACACTTCCCTGTTTCCTCCATTATAATAAAAATGTCTTCATGTCAGCGAGCGTGTCTTATTCGACTTTATATTTTCCCATCTGGCACACAGCAGATGCTCATAAATGTGTGTTGAATAAACAGATAAATGAACAATGGAACCAGAAGTGAAGGCCAGAAGCTCCTGGGGCATATGTGTCCTTGTTCAGGTCTAACAGGGAAGAAAAAAACTTGTCCTGGAGTTGTCAAACCAGCCCTGAGTCACTGCAGCTGGACGAACGTTTCATGCCCATTTCTGATCAATCTCAAGGTCCAGAGAAGAGGAATCAGCTTTTTCAGAACCATATGGATTGCCACAAAAGAAATTCAGGGATATTGGAAAAGAGGAAAGGAAACATGGACGCCAGGGAAGCAAGCAATATATGTCCAATATCACTGCACTTCAGTCTGTAGTTTTGATCATTTAAATTACCTCAAAAATAAACTATCTTTGTCCAGTTAGATCACAGAGCATTTAAAGTGAGGTTAAATATTAAATCGCTTTTAAAGATTACACTTAAAAATTGATCTAAAAGTCTTGAAAACAACATAAATTATATAGTGATAACACAATTTCAGGAAAAAATTGCATATTGAAATTAAAAAGATAACTTCAGGTGAGGGTTTACAAAAATACCCCACGAGAGTTGAGAGAAAAAGAAATTGTTGGTATTGTCACTGTGACAGTGTTCCTGTTGGTAATCTGGGACTCCATGCCAAACACTGGTATAGGGGATGTTTTCTGGAAGACCAGCCTTGGGTTGAACCAGTCTCCTTGGAGTTTTGGTTCCATTTATCAGAAAGATTCTTAGGAACTAGACTGACCGGGCTACCAAAGTTCTCAGTGAAGTTGGAGAAACATTATGCATTGGAATTTTTGCAGAAACTGAAACCTATCAATCTTTGGAGACTGTCCCCAAATAAACTTGATTCTAAAGTGATTTGGTGTGGAAAATCCTCAGACTACTGGCTTGTGTTCCAGATGAATGAACTGGATGATGCTAGGCACTTACCAGGATAGACATCCTTAACTGAGCCCCTTGGTTCTGTGAGACCTCTGCAAATAGATCTTTTGCTCAACTATTCAAAAAAGTCTGGCTGTCACCCAAAGAAGATAACGCTGACTTCTAAGGACCCATGGAAAGGTGGAATTGAAGGTTGGCTTGATACATAGAAAAATGACCACTGCTGTTTCCAGTGTTGATTGCCACCCAAGCTTCAGCCCACCATCTCTTATCCTTTTACCTTCATGGAAGAATCCTGAATTTATTCTAAGTAGTTAACCTTCTCTCAAAGATCCTGTGTGACTTGAAGGAGTACTATTTGTACTTCCAGCAGCTTGCCAGTACAGATAGCTCTTGATCCATAAACCAATAAAAAATCCCATACTTCTTGCCAATTGGTTCATGATGGTGACGTGTCAAAAGGACAATGTGAAGGGCTCCCAGTAGACAAACCTGGCAAATATTGAATATCGAAACGAGTATCACCAGAATTAAAAAAAAAAAAGTCCATAGGACAGCTGGGCATCATAGTGCACGCCTATAATTCCAGTACTTGGAGGCTGAAACGGGGATCACAGGTACATCCTTACCAACCTAGTGAGACTCTCAGAAACCTAGTGAGACCCTGTTTCAAAATAAAAAATAAAATAGGTCTGGGGATGTAGCTCAGAGATAGAATGTCCCTGGTTTCAATCCCCAGTAACCCCCCCCCATACACACACATAGTCCATAGGGAGCTGGGCGTGGTGGCACACACTTGTAATCCCAGCACTTAGGAGGCTGAGACAGGAGGATCACAGGTTTAAGGCCAGCGTCAGCAACTTAGTGAGGCCCTCTGCAACTTAGTGAGACTCTGTTTCAAAATAAAAAATAAAATGGGGCTGGAGGTATAGCTCAGAGTTAGAGTGCTCCTGGGATCAACCCAGTACCCCCCCCACACACACACACACAGTTTATAGGGATTCTTCAAAGAAAAAGGGTTAGGGGGAATGATGCTCCGGAAACTCTTTACAGAAGAATCTCTAAAAAATGTCGAAGGAAAATATCATTGTGCAACCACCAAATCTAATAATTGGTTCAGGTATTGTCACCATTCAGTGCAAAGTTGTTGGAAAACAAAACATTCATATGTTCTCAAAGTACCACTTCAATTAATTAAAAAAGAAAAGATACTTTTACATGGATAAATTTAATGACTGCCACCTTAACCATGTGGTCACATGAACGTCACCAGTAATGAGACAGTCTAGTATTGTATTCTTCCCTGTGTCACAGATATCATTGGAAATACACATTATTTGTAATATATTTTGCCAAAATATTCAAATTGAATCTAATTATGAGGAATTAAGACAAATCTGGAGTGTGGGACCTCATATGAAATGACTATCCTAACTCTTCAAAAATACTAATGTCATCAAAACAAATATAGGCAGGGGACTATTTTAGAGTTAAAAAAGAGAGAGAGAGAGAGAGAGATAGAACTAAATGCAGTTCATGATCTGATTGGATCCTGGATTTTTCTTTTCTTGGGGGGGGGTACTGGGGATCAAACCCAGGGGCATTTTACCTCTGAGCTACATTCCCAGCCCTATTTTATTTTTATTTCAAAACAGGGTCTTACTAGGTTGATGTGCTGAGGCTGTCCTCAAACCTGCGATCCTCCTGTCTCAGCCTCCTAAGTACTGGGATTACAAACATGCACCACCACGTCTGGCTTGGATCCTGGATCTTTAGAAACCCTTTAAAGACATTTTGGGGATAATTAGGTACATTTGAATACAAACTCCTTATTAGACACTTACCAATGCTAACTTGCTTAGGTGAGGTAATGGTATTGTGGTTATATGGGACAGTATTCTTGTTTTCAAGAGGGGCATGCATTGAAGTTTGGAATGTCATGGTGTCTACAATTAACTTTCAAGAAGCTCAGAAAAAGTAGAGAAGCAAAGTGCACATAATAAGATATTAACAGTAGGTAAATATCTTATCAGAAGGGTAGATGTGCAAACATTATATCATTTTACCTTTCTGTAGGTGTGATCACAAAAACACATCCAGTGGTTGAATAAAAATAAAGCAATATAGCCAGGCGTAAAATGCCCCTGGGTTCAATCCCCAGTACCACTAAGTAAATAAATATAGAGTCAAATTTAGAATCCTCATGTAACAATGTTTTAGTCAATGATAGACTGAGTATATGATGGTGGTCCCATATGATTCTAATGGAGCTGAAAAATTCCTACTGCTTAGTGATGGTATTGTGTCATAATATCATAGTGCAACACATTCCTGTCATATCCTACACTGACAGCTGTATCAAAGGATAGCACATATATAGAATCGTACTATACAAGATTTTTTGGGGGGATTGAACCCAGGAGCATTCTACATCCAAGCTATACTCCCAGGCCTATTTTTTATTCTTTATTTTGAAACAGGGTCTCACTAAGTTGCAGAGGGCCTCACTAAGTAGCTAAGGCTGGCGGTGAACATGTGATCCTCCTGTTTCAGCCTCAAGTACTGGAATTACAAGCGTGTGCCACCACGCCTGGCGTACTATACAATATTATGTGTAGTACATAGTATTTGAGAATGATTTTAATAAATGACTATGATCCTGGTTTATGTACTGTTATGGTTAGATAGAGAATGGCCCCTTGAAGAGCTCATAAATTGGTGTTTGGAGTTGATTGAGTCATGAGAGTTGTAATCCCATTACAATGGGTTTATCCGGGTGGTCACCCAGGCCAGTAGGGTGTGGCTAGAGGTGAGTCCCTGGGGGCGTGGCCTTGGGGATTATACAATGGTTCCTCCTTTCCCTGCTTTCTCTCTTGCTTCATGATGTTAGGGGCACAGCCCATGTGCTCTCCCTCTCTCCACCTCCATACCCTGAGATCTATGGTCCCCAGTCTCACATGGATTAAGCCTGAAACCATAAGAAAATAAATCTTTCCTCTAAATTACATGGTCAAGTCTTTAGATTATAGCTGTAAGAATGCTGACCAGCTCATATACTTACTATACTGTACTTCTCTTCATTATTTTGGAGTACACTCCTCCTTATAAATAAGAACTTTACTGTCAAACAGTATGCTGTGGTATACCTATAGCAACCTCCTTCACCTTGTGTTTACCATGTCACTTGATTGTGTCAAGGCCATATCAAGTGACTTACACCATCTCAGTTTGTGTAAGTACATTCTATGATATTTGTGCATCAACGAAATTGGCAAATGATGCATATTTCTCAGACTGTATCCCCGTGGTTAAGTGACACATGGCTGTAATATGAATTATATAAGTGCAGTTTAATGCATTTAAAGTTGCTTAACTAATTGTTCCTGTAAATGGAACAAAACATTAATCAAAGTCTCCTTAAAGCCATATCTAAAACAGTATAAGATTTATAAAGGGTGCTTAAAAACTTAATGGGGAACTGGTTTTCTGTATGTTACCTCAAAATATTGACATTTCAAAATATTAAGAGAGCGAAGCTGGTTCGAATCAACTTGTCATGGCTTGCAGAGTCAGGTGTCCCAAGAGTCCGTTTGTCAATGTGTTGTGAAGGAAACCTGAGTCATAGCCAAGTCTAAGCAAGGTCACCCTCAGACAGAGACGTTCCTAAAGAAAGCTGTAAAATAATATCAGAACTGAACTACCCCAAATCATGGTGGAGTACATTATAATTAAATTCCCTTAACTAGCTAATTTTATTTATTATATGTCTTCTTTCAAAAGAGATTTAAAGAAGTTGCTTGTCATCTGAAATAGGGGAAAAGGACGGCATATGCAGGTTAAGGTTGATACCACACTCTTCAATGTAAACAGCTCTCGGGTCTAGTGGACATGACTTACCCATCTCTAAAAGGATTCACTCTCTTCTGGAGAAATTAGTTCTTTGGGTTTGTCCCTCACCTTCATGAAAAATCTCCAATCCCATCAATTGTCACACTATGTTTCTGATTCAGAATCAATCTTTGGATTCACCATTTAATTTCCCAGTGACTCACTGCTGGGAAATGGGACACTCTGGGGAACAGAGGTACATAACCCACCCAACAAAAAGATCCCGCATCGTAAACAGGTGACATTATGGTTCACCGCACCCTTGTAGATTTAGTCAGAAGAGTCACTGCCTCTGAATTTTATCAGTTCAGGATAAATAAATACAATGGCCTATGTTTGTCAGGCATGGTGGCGCACATGTATAATCCCAGTACTTGGGCGGCTGAGACAGGAGTATCACAAGTTTGAGGCCAGCCTCAGCAACTTAGTGAGGCTCTCAGCAACTTAGTGAGACCCTGTTTCCAAATAAAAAATAAAACAGGGCTTCGGGTCTAGCTCAGAGGTAGAGTGCTCCTGAGTTTAATCCCCAGCACCACACATACAAAAAAAAAAAAAATGGCCTATGTTTGGTGACTTGAACAGCCTGTTGTTCTTGATAGTTAATTTATATGTCATATACTTAAATGATTACTTAGATCACAAACAATACCATTTCAAGAATACTATTTTTTCTTATTGAAAAAGCAACTTCTACCTGGGTGTGGTGATGCACACTTGTAATTCCAGTACTTGGGAGGCTGAGACAGGAGGATCGCAGGTCCAAGGCCAGCCTCAGCACCTTAGCGAGGCCCTCTGCAACTTAGTGAGACCCTGTTTTAAAATAAAAAATAAAATAGGGCTGGGATATAACTCAGAGGTAGAATGCCCCAGGTTCAGTCCCCAGTACCACACACACACACACACAAAAAGCAACTTGGAGAATTTATTTATTTATTTATTTATTTATTTATTTATTTTATTTTGTGGTACTGGGGATGGAACCCAGGGGCATTCTATCTCCAAGCTACACCCCCAGCCCTATTTTTATTTTTATTTTGAAACAGGCTCTCACTAGGTTGATGAGAGTCTCACTACTTACTGAAGCTGTCCTCAAACCTTCCATCCTCCTGTCTTATCTTCCCAAGTACTGGGATTACAAGTGTGCACCACCATGCCTGGCTTGGAGAAATTTTTTTAATGAACTCAAGAGTTTTAAATATTATTTATGAACTTTAGAGGGTTGGTTACAAACCTTTAAAGAAGAAATTACATACTAAAGACTCTTACTTAAACCCCATAAACAACTGATTAATTTTTTTTTTTTTTTTGCAGTACCGGGGATTGAACCCAGGGGCATTCTACCTCCACGCTACACCCCCGGTCCTATTTTTTTATACTTTATTTTGAAACCGGGTCTCACGAAGTTGCGGAGGGCCTCACTAGGTAGAGAGAGAGAGAGAGAGAGAGAGAGAGAGAGAGAGAGAGAAAGAGAGAAAGAGAGAGAGAGAGAGAGCGAGCTGAGGCTGGCCTTGAACCAGGATCCTCCGGTCTCCACCTCCCAAAGTACTGGGATTACAAGCATGCATCACCGCACCCGGCCTGATTAATTTTTTTAAATAATGAACATTTAAACAAAACGTGTATAAGACATGCTAAAATAAATGGTAAATTTCTTTAGTCTACTTAAAAACTATTTAACTAAAATCGGCCAATTTGTTTATGTAGAAATATATTGATATTCTTTTTTCAATGTATTATGATGGAATATAAACTGTGTGGATATAAACTAAGAAAATATAATCTAAATTAAGCCATACTCTTGCCACATGTATCTCAGAGCTTGTCTACACATTAGCACACTGATTTTATAGGCTGACTACACTTAAAATATTTATTTTGCTGTTAAACCTCAAATCAAGGTCTATTTTCCTAATATGCCATATTTGTATTAAAATATTCCATCACCACTTACAACTTTGAAAATGTTTTCATGAGCTGGGCATGGTGGTGCATGCTTGTAATCCCAGTACTTGGGAGGCTGAGACAGGAGGATCCTGTTTGAGGCCAGCCTCAGCTATTTAGTGAGGCCCTCCACAACTTAGTGAGATCCTGTTTCCAAATAAAGAATAAAAAATAGGACTGGGGTTGTAGCTCAGTGGTAGAATGCCCCTGAGTTCAATCCCCGGTACCGCAAAAAAAAAAAAAAAAAAAAAAAAAAAAAAAAAAAGAAAAAGAAAATGTTTTCATCATAAGTCTCAAACATCTTACTGTTTCAGAAAGCACGAAAACAATTTTACTTTACAGAAATTTAAGTCCCATACATTAAGATTCTATCTAGCAGCTGGGCATGGTTACACATGCCTGTAATCGAGCTACTCAGGAGGCTGAGGCAAGAGGATTGCAAGTTGGAGGCCAGTCTAGGCAACTTAGTGAGACCCTGTCTCAAAATTGAAAAAAGTAGAAAGGGCTGGGGATGTAGCTCAACAATAGAGTGTTTGCCTAGCTAGCATGTGCAAGGCCCTGGGTTCAATCCAAACAAACAAACAAACAAACCCGAACAAGATTCTGTTTATATAAGACTACTACTGTTTTTCAGATTTAACTGTGCTTGTATAAGATCAGCAAGATTGTGGTAAATGTCACCGTCACTATTGAAATTTGGTCGCCTGCAGAACCATTTCAGTTCCATCAAAGGCTTTGGGGGATGATGCCAGAGGGTTAGAAGTGGTCACAGAAATTTGACCAAGTTGTCATTTCCTGGCTTCTGACTCTTGAGACTGGGGCTTACACTGATGACTCAGGCAGGCAGCCACGCGGAGGAGAGGACCGCATGCTGCTAAATTAAGACTCAGGCACAATGTCAGCTCTCAGCCTGCTCCGGCACCCTTCCTGCTTCTCCATCTCGCCCTTTGGCTGCAAGATGTCACGGCATGGAAGGTCAAGGGGAACTATACGGGGACCCTCCCAGTCTCTGCTCCCCATTAGAGGAAGCTCTGGCAATGGCTGTGCCACGACTCCCCTCTCTAACACATGTCTGGGAGGTGGTGCAGTGACCTTGTGATTGAAGGGCTAGAGGTGGGGCTGCTTGTCCTAATGATGTAGAGTCTCACTGATGATCTCCATCTCCACTAGTCCCCATCCTCCAGTGTGTGCCCTACTCTGTTGATGTAAAGAAATCAGACAGATTAGCCAATCTCAAAAAAAAAAAAAGAATAGGTGTCTATTTTCTCTTATATGTGGAAGCTAGATAGAAATTTCAAAATAAGGGTAACATCGGGTAAAAAAGCAGAGACTCCTAAGGAGTGATAGAGGGGGATTAGGGAAGGGAGGAGGGGGATGAGATATATAGCGTGTAACAGATGAAATAATGCCACGTTTGAATACAAAATTACCCATTCCAATCTCAAAGGAGGGAGGAGGAGGGAAGAGGTGGGACTTTGAGGGAAGTGCTCCAAGAGTTGTGTGCATGTATGTATGTTTCTATCACTCTATACCCCAATATGATGTATAATTACAATACACCAAATAAAAGTTTTTTTGTTTTTTTTTTTTTTTGCGGTACCGGGGATTGAACCCAGGGGCATTCTACCTCCAAGCTACATCCCCGGCCCTATTTTTTATCCTTTATTTTGAAACCGGGTATCACGAAGTTGCAGAGGGCCTCACTAAGTAGCTGAGGCTGGCCGCGAACCTGGATCCTCCGGTCTCAGCCTCCCAAGTACTGGGATTACAAGTGTGCGCCACCACGCCCGGCTCCAAATAAAAGTATTTTTTTAAAAAAGAAAGAAATTAGACAAAGCAAGGAAATGACAGCCAAGAAAAAAGAAACATTTCCCACAGCAAAACCTAAGGCTCCACAGCACTGGTATTAATGACCAGTTATTGAGAGCTGAATCGTGTGCCAGTGTATTAACTACTTCATACACAATTTCCATTAGTCTTCATAACATTCTTCAGATATGTACCATTTCATAGACATGAAAACTGAGACTATGAGGTTAAGCCATTTCCCCCAAGGCCTCATGCGAGAAAGTGACAGAGACGTTATTCAAACCCTAGTTGGCCATTCCAAAGCAATGCCATCTTGGTTATGTGAAATACTTTCAATTAAAGGCCCCAAAGAGTTTTATTTAATTTAATTTATTTATTTATTTTTATTTCTTTATTTTTTTGCGGTACTGGGGATTAACCCGGGGTCATTCTACCTCCAAGCTACACCCCCGGTCCTATTTTTTAGTCTTTATTTTGAAACAGGTTCTCACTAAGTTGCAGAGGGCCTCACTAAGTAGCTGAGGCTGGCACAAACCTGCAATCCTCCTGTCTCAGCCTCCCAAGTACTTGGATTACAAGTGTGCGCCACCATGCCCCGCTCCCAAGAGTTTTAAATAACATTTGCTATTTATTTCCTGACTATCAAAGCCATATGGGTTCATTCCTAAAAATTTAATTAATAAAGACAATTTTTAAATTAGCCACAATTCCAGTGCCTATAAGTAACTACTGTAAAATTTATTTTCAATTTTTTTCTGTGATTGATTTTTTGGAGGAGGTACTGGGGATCAAACCCAGGGACTTTTGTACATGCTAGGCAAGTGCTGTATCACTGAGCTATAGTCCCAGTCCGATTGATTTTTGCAGAGTATATATTACACTATAGTTTTGGAGATACTACTTTTTTCACCTAAAAAATATCTTTCTTAGGCCGGGCGTGGTGGTGCACGCTTGTAATCCCAGTACTTTGGGAGGCGGAGACCGGAGGATCAGGGTTCGTGGCCAGTCTCAGCTCTCTCTCTCTCTACTTAGTGAGGCCCTCTGCAACTTTGTGAGACCCGGTTTCAAAATGAAGTATAAAAAATAGGGCTGGGGGTGTAGCACGGAGGTAGAACACCCCTGGGTTCAATCCCTGGTACCGCAAAAAAAAAAAATCTTTCTTAGTTTTATTTTTGGATTGTTTATTGCTAGTATATAGAAATAAGAGTTTTGTGTATTAAGCTTGTATTCTGCAACTTTACTGACTCGTTCATTAGTTCTAGCAGTTGTTTGTTTTATGGTACTGGGGATTGAACCCAGGGACATTTTACCTCTGAGCTGCACCCCCAGTTCTATTTTATTTTTATTTTATTTTGAAACAAGGTCTCACTAGGTGGATGAGAGTCTCAATACTTGCTGAGACTGTCCTCAAACCTGTGATCCTCCTGTCTCAGCCTCCCAAGTACTAGAATTACAGGCGTATGCCACCACAACCAAATTTATATTTTTCTTATATGTACTGCTTTAGCAGCATTCTGTGCATTTTGATATTTTTTCTCTATTACACTAAAAATATTCCCCTTGAAATAATGTTCAGATTGAATAATCTCTTTTGACTTATCCTCAAATTTATTGATTCTTCTGCTATATCAGATCTGTTACTGAGTCTCCATAATGAATTTTTCATTTCAGTTATACTTTTCGACTCCAGAATTTCTATTTTTTTTTTTTTTTTGGTGGTACTGGGGATTGAACCCAGGGGCATTCTACCTCACCCCAGCCCTATTTTTTTATTTTTATTTTTAGTTTTGAAACAGGGCATCATTAGGTTGATGAGAGTCTTACTACTTGCTGAGGCTGTCCTCAAATCTGTGATCTTCCTGTCTCAGCCTCCCAAGTACTGGGATTACAGGTGCACGCCACCACACCTGGCTTTATTTGTTTTTTTAAAATTATTTCTGTCCTTTTATCAATATCCTGTACTTGATGATAAATAGGGGTCATCTTTTCCTTTCATTCTTTAGACATTGTTAGACATTGTTTCCTTCCATATTTAGTCTTCGTCCACTTCCTCCAACATCTGAGGGCCTCAGAGATGGTCTCTATTGCCTGTTCCCCCACCCCCCAGGTATGAATCAGACTTACTGTTTCTTTGTATGTCTTGTAACTGTTCCTTGAAATTGGAACATTTTAGATAATATATTGTAGCACCTGTAGATTCTAACACCCTTCAATTGCCAGTTGGGATTGTTATTATTTTGCTCATTTGTTTAATGACTTGCCTGAACTGACTGTGGTGTGGGGTCTGGTTTCCTCAGGACAGGCAGCCGCTGCTGTTTCGGCTCAGTTTTCATTATTATTGTTATTCTTGCTTTTATTGTTTTTGCTTTAAGCCTGACTTCCTGGGGGTTCCTTAGTGGGCAGGCAGGAACTGCTTAGAAGTTGTGCTGAGGCACCTTGATCTAATAGAGCTTCTACCCTTTGCCAGTGGACGTGTGTGTAAGCTGCCCATCTCAGGCCCCTTGCGGGCGGTTCACAACTCTCCTCCTGCTTTTACTACCTGTGTCACAAAGCCTGTCTGCATCCAACTGCATAGCTAGATAAGGCCCTCTCTAGTCTCTCCTGCGCAGGTGCACAACCACGCACCCGCAGGCAATCTTCCAGACTCCCAGGGACTTGCAGGAGCTTAACAGGGTCTACCATGGCTGCCTCCATCCCCAGCTCACACTGGTAAATCTCTGGCTGTTCTGCTGCTGTGCTGCTTGCCCCAACCAATGTTGCAACCTCAGGCTAAGCCAGCTGCTGTGCCAACTGCCCTGATTGTTAGTAACTGTGATCCCTATTGCTTTTGACCATGCCCCTGGGCATAGGTGTGTCCCCCCCCCCCAGCTCTGCTCTAAATGAAATCCTCCTCCTCCTCTGGATGCTGCCTCTCAGGGCCTCGCTGCCCTGGTAGAACTGCCACACTGTGGAGCTGGGGGAAAGGGAGCAAGCCCAGGCTAAAGCACCATCCACTTCCACTGATCTCACTGAAGTTCAGTAGTTCTTCCTGAAGAAATTCTTCTCAATTTGTTGTATGACTTTGGTCAATTTACAGAGTACTGAAATGGTTGTTTCTGATAATTTTATCCAATTTATCATTGCTTTTTGGGGGGAAAAGATTTGCCATACTTCACCCCTGTCCTTGCTTTTCCCTTTCTTCCTCCCTCCCTCCCTCCTTGCTTTCCTCCTCCTCCTTCTTCTTTATCCCTTCCTCCTTCCTTTTTTTTTTTTTTTTTTGGGTACTGGGGATTGACCCAGGATGAAGCACTGAACTACACCTCCAGCCCTTTTTAAAATTTTATTTCGAGACAGGGCCTCACCAAGTTGCCAGGACCCACCTCCCCAGTCGCTAGGATTATAGGCATGTACCACCACACCTGGCTTGCCTCTGCTTTTTTCCCCTTTCTTTTTTTAAATTTCTAGTTTCTTTGTTTTGGTTTTTGCAGTACTGGGGATTGAACCCGGGGCCTTGTGCATGCTAGGCAAGTGCTCTACCATTGAGCTACATCTCCAGCCCTTTTAATTAGATTTATTTTAGGAATACAATCCCCAACTTTTCAGTCTAGTTAATGTTTCCACTTCATGCAAAATATAGAAACCTTCCTCGTGGGAAACACTCAAGGCAAACACTCCCTCCACCTCCCATCCTTTCTGCTATAGTTATCATATACCTACATACATCCACAAACAACTTTCAGGATAGAGATTAAATAATGACTAAGCCTGTTTTCATTCAAAAAACAGAAACTCTTTTAAGGGAGAAAGAAAATTGTAACAAAGGCTCTTTACATGTTCTGTATCTGGGACTAGCACATGTCTTTGCTTATACTTTAACATTCTTGAAACAAGAAAGTCTTTCTTTTGGAGGGACTAGTGCCTAGAATAATGGCTCCAATTACTTCACTGTATAAAAAGTGCAGACGGTTATTTGGGACAAAGAAACTTGTGTATAGACTGAGGGAATCCATGTATGCTTGTAACACCTTAGCCCAGTGCAGTCACACAAAACTGAACTTTCCTACCTTTCACGCAGGCAATTGGCGTCTATCAGTATTTTGCAACTGTATGACCACTAGCCACTACTATCTCTTAGAAATTTCAGGAAGTGGTATATTTTCCATCCCTGACTATTCTATAGCATTATATTTGGGAAAACTTTTTTTTTGGTTGCCATTCTTGTTTTAGTTTTTTTAATTTATTGGAGGATAAATAACTTATCTACTTTTTGATGCTCTTAGATTACATTCTTTCTCTTGCCCTAAAATTATCTCTTGGTGAGGTGTACCGTTAATTTTATGCTGTGTATATGTGTGTTAATGTTATGCTATGTATATGCTATTTTATGCTATGTGCCTGGTTCTACCACATTTATCTATTTCGGAAAGTTAATTTTTAGCAACCAGAGAACATGTTTATCTAACTTGCCAAGAATAGGCACTTAGGTTCCTGTTTTATTCATTGTCTGGAATATTTCTCCTCTCCGCCCAATGCTAATCTTAACCATCCTTGAGGACACAACTCACATGGTTGCTCTTTCAGGAGCTCTCCCCTGGCTATTCCACTTGGAAATGGTCTCTCCCTCTTTCCTGCCTTCTTTCATTTAGCAAATGTGCACTGAGTGCCTACTCTTTGTAAGACACTGAATAGGCAATAGAAGTTATATAAACGTTGTCTGTCCCAAATAATTGTGCACTTGTAAATATATTTCGAAATCTTTTTTGTTTGTTTTTGCAGTACTGGGGATTGAACCCAGGGGCATTCTACCTCCGAGCTACACCCCCAGCCCTATTTTTTTATTCTTTATTTTGAACAGGGTCTCACTAAGTTTCAGAGGGCCCCACTAAGTAACTGAGGCTGGCCCCGAACCCGGATCCTCTGGTCTCAGTCTTCCAAGTACTGGGATTACAAGTGTATGCCACCACGCCCGGCTTATATTTCGATATCTTAATTTCCTCCTTTAACTCATGAGTCTCTTGAAACCCTCTTCCTTACTATTTTTATTGCATTGCTTATAAAATTTAGTGGGGCAACTCATATGTAGTTAGGGTTCAATGAAAAGCTTAATTTCTATGATACTTATATTTGTAAACTTTTCTTAGATATACTTAAGTATGCAGACACAGACAGTCCCAATAGTTCCATTATTTCTTTTTTTTTTTTTACTTTATTTATTTATTTTTTTTAACTTTTTATGTTCATTTATTGGTGCATTGTAAATTATAATTATACATTTTGATATATGTCAGGGTATGAACATCATACATGCACACATTGCACATTTAGCCCTCCCTCCAATCC
>PVJS01035520.1:0-20962 GCA_004027185.1 Glis glis | reverse complement strand
TACTTAGTGAGGCCCTCCGCAACTTCGTGAGACCCGGTTTCAAAATAAAGTATAAAAATATAGGACCAGGGGTGTAGCGTGGAGGTAGAATGCCCCTGCGTTCAATCCCTTGTATCGCAAAAAAAAAAAAAATTAAAGTTATTAGAGGTAAATTTTTGGATAAAACTCATAACCTTGGTCAGTAAACTCATGGCCCATTTACATTTCAAGTAGCAAAATAAGGACTGAAATAAATAGTCCAATGAGAACACTGGACTAACCCTAACCCTAACCCTGAGAAGCCTATTTACCTACATTCCAATTCCAGTTTGATACACGTGTTAAGTGAAACAGAAGTTCAGAGATCCTGAAGGATCTGTAAAAGAATCTCAGATAAGATATAAAATAATCATTTTTTAAATTGCAGTTGATTTTTGCATTTTAAAGAGTATATTTGGGCATTTCAGTCACTTTTTTATAGTGGCTTCTCAAAACTATTTGAATGTTCAAATCATTCTCTTTTGCCCCAATTGTGTATCACCCTGTTCCATTTTCTCTTTATTAATTGGAAACTGATCTAATTATACTAGATTATCATTTGGGATTTATACCATTTTCTACTTTACATTAATAGACTTCCTGTAATTTTCCTTTTTTCTAATATTCCTGGCTTTATATATACTCTCCCAAATTTTATCCACCTTATTTGATTATCTTGCTTAATATCTCTGAATGCCGTTTTTCACAACAACACCCGATTCAGTCATTTCTTACAATGTGCTATCAATGGCCTTACTCGGGCCCCTTGAATCTTGGTCTACTTAGTTCAAAGCCAATTCCTTGCTTATGGAGACACAAAGCTCTAGATAAATACTTAAGGATCAATTCAGGACCTAAAATATCATGGCATTTCCTAGACTTTGGTTGAACTTTCTATAATTACTAAATTTATTCTATACTCTAAAGTCCCAGAAAATAAAAGTAAAGTTCATCCAACAAGCTATTTCCTTGCCATAAGAGAAAAATCCCCTTTTTAACCAAAATATAAGAAAACTTCTTACACAAAGCATTTATGAAAGTAGTGCTCTTTCTAAGCTCACGCTTAAAACATTCACGCGATTTCTTCCCTTCATATAATTCTCAGTGGTCTCCCATAGCACTAATTCTATTTTGGTTTTTCTCTCTCATATTCTCATCTCATCTTTTTTTTTTTTCTTTGCCCTTGAAACTGCAAATTGTCTTCTATAACACAGACAAATCTGCTGTCTTTTTTTCTAGTGCTGATTTTATTTACTATTTGCATATTTAAGTTCATTGAGATGTGTAACAGTTTAAGATTATCTGTTATCCACAATACTTAGAAATGAGCTGTATTTAAAAATAATGTCATGTTTATTGCACACCCAAAAACTTTCTACATAGAAGTTCCCGCTATAGGATTCAAATATCTCTATGCTTCCCTGTTGTAATTCTCCTGTAAGAAAATCAAGAGATCCTTTCCCATCTCTGTGCTACTATTCCTTCATCTGATTCTTATCACCTACCTTAAGTCTGTAGAGAGAAAATTCTCCTCTGAGTGAGAAACATCTTTCAAAATAATTTGAAATACTCTATTTTTAAAATATAACCTTCAAAAGCTTTTATTGAAGTTTCAAACAGTCTATCCTCATTTATAATCTATCTTTTCTGGTACTAGCCACGAAGTGCTGAAGTGACGATGTTTCGTATTTTACTGTGAGATCAAAATTGTAATGGATTCCAATAGTTTAAAGACACTATAAAGTGAACACATCAAGAAAGAAATTGCTTCTGAGCTGAGTAGACATGTTTTGGAAAAAAATCAGTAATATGTTCTATAGGAATGTTCTTGCAGTTGATCCAGCTGATTGAGATGGCTACAAATGTTTTCTGTGAAAAAATAAATACCTATTATAAAAATGTCTGGTATCTCTTGGTTGTGTCCTGCCAAAAATACCTGATAAGAAATGTCTTGAGCATTTGAAAAAACTTTGGTGGCTGTTTTTGTCTACTATAATAACTATAACTTTGCACTAATTATAAATTAGATAATTAGCTCTGAACATTACTTAGTATGGTGTTAAATAACTCTAATCAATGCAAGTTAACCAAATGGTAGGGAGAATCTGTTTGATATTTTCACTGATTTATTTTATAAGCCTCCTCATGGTACAATATATTTGTCTCAGTCTGTTTTCTGTTGCTTTAACCAAATAACTGAGATGTGGTAACTTATGAAGAATACAAGTTTATTTGGCTCATGATTCTGAAGGCTGATAAATGCAAGCTGTGTCTTAGCATCTGCTCAGCATCTGCTGAGGGCCTTTGTGCTGCATCAAAACCATTGTAACATGAGGAGGGTGTCACCTGGCCAGACAGAGCAGGTGTGGTGGCTTTGTCTCTCTTCCTCTTATAAAGCCAGTAATTCCATCATGGGGGCTCTGTGCTCATGACCTCCTGTAATCTTTTTGTTTTCATTTTTAAAATATATTTTTATTGGTGCATTATAACTATACATAATATTGAAGTTTAGTGTGATAGAAACACATGTACACAATTTTTCCAAAATGAGTTTAAATCTGGGTTTTGGGGTAACTATATGTATCATATATCATTCATACACAACAAAGTAAATGCTTTTTATATTTTTAAAAGAGAAATACAAAACTATGTGATGAGGATTTTAATTACAACTGCAATAGTTAACATAATGTTTTATACCTTGAATTTCTCTATTACTTATTTTGAGAATAAAAATAAATATGTATATATCCAAATTAATTCAGACATACTCCTTTCAAACTTGTCAATCTCTACAATCTCAAAAGAGTGTTTTCTCATACTCCAATTAACACTACATTTTAGGTATGTTTTTAAATATATGCATGTTTCATTTTAGTCTACTTTAAGTTGGATTATGAATAAATCATTAGCATATAATATATGCCTAATAATGCAAGCTTATAAAAACATAGATTACAGTGGTAAGTGATCTATCTGTGAATGGAGATCCATATTTAAAACAATTGAAAACACTTTATGAAATGTTTTTGTCTACTGCTGAGAAAGAGATTTATTAGCAAATTTTATCAAACATTTTTCTTTACCAACACATCTGAAGTATTGCACATGGTCCCTTTGAAGATTTTCAATATCACTCAAAAGGAAGACATTTTAATATTATAAGTGAGGGAGTATATCATAATTTTGATTGGAGTGATGATGGGGAGGCAATGGGATTAAGACTGCTGTTAATCCTATGATAGCAGCACAGACTTTCATATATTTTCCCACATTGTATGGGTCTTGAATTGACTTATTTTCTGTTAATAATCATGTACTAATGTATTCTGATATTATCAAGCATTTAATGTCTTGTTTCATTTAATTCTCAACATTATTTTGTAAGGCAGGTATTATTCTTGTCCTCAATGTACATGAGTAAATTGAAATATTAAGTAACATCTTAAAGTTGGCCATTATTAGATCTAGAATGCAAAAAGAAACCTAGATGACCTCAAATTTCATCATGTCATCTACTATTAATTCTACTATTTTGTCTGGGTTTGCCTTAGATTAGCATTAAGTACATCTTAATGAAATTATTTAATTTGAGAATATTCAGGGTAAGTTTTACATCGAATGGTATGATTGAAATTACTTATATTGAGAATATTCAATGTGATTTTTTTTATCTAGAAATGTGATAGTAATAGTAAGAAAAAATTTTTTTCTAAAATGACTACCAGTGTGCATCTGATTGAAGAACAATTAATTTAATTACTGTAATGAAGATGCTGTAGATTACTGGTAATAAAATATTATTATATTCCCAAATGAAATATATGAATCCCCAAATAAAACCTTATTCAATTTTTACTTTATCACATTCAGTATATTTTATTTTTCAAGAACATTTTAAATAATACAAATTGATATTTTTAGGTAGAAATGTTAAGAATAAAGCCTAATTATTGTGTAGACTTAGAACCAAGCGATTTATGAAAAGAAGCAAAGATGGAAGTATGAAATGTGGAAGCAGGTCTTCGTCTCCAGGCAAGCTCTCTAACACTTTATAACATTTCCATAATTTGCTCTTAATGCATCTGTGTGTTTGTTTCTTACTGTTTGGTGTTTTTAGAGCATGCATCAGGGTTTCATCAAATAATAATGAAAATAAGCAATTTCTGACATAGAGTTGCTGACATTTGTTTCACTTGAGATTCTTTCTGTTATTCAGATATTTATTGTTTAAATCTACTTCACTAACTGCTTATGCTTTCTGACTGTATCCATCCTAAAATGCTATGTCCTCAGTTTTCTCCATCTAATTTCAAAGCTTCACTTTATCTAATTTGACAATTCCAAGTCCTTGAGCCACAGCATGATGTCTTTAAAAAGTGAAGAACTGAAAATTATATGATTCATTGATTACATAGAGAGGTAAACAAGAGAATTTAGGTTAAAGGTTAATGAAATCCTTTTAGAAGGACTGAATTCTCTCATTTTAGAAGATTCTATTAATAAGACATTATTGTTATAGCTCATTTATTTTGTTCTTTTTAACATCATCCTTAAGATACAAGTATTTTTAATATAAAATATAAGACCAACTGATAGATTTTTCTAAAGTGTGTTTATAGATTGGCTACCAAAACAATATATTCACTCAGTGAGTGTTAAGGATAAATTAGCAAAAAGATAAGCCATGAAAAAACAGGAGCAAGATTAAAGACATATTACTAAGTGTAAGAAAACAGTTTCAAATAGCTACACACTATATGATTCTAAGTATGGAACCAACCTAGGTGTCCATGAACAGATGAATGGATTACAAAACTATGAGATATACACACAATGGAATTTTACTCAGTAATAAAGAACAAAATTGTGTCATTTGCAGGAAAATAGGTGGACCTGTAGAACATTATGTTAAGTGAAATTAGCCAGTCGAAGAAAGTGAAGGTCATATGTTTTTTCTCATATACAAAAGCTAGGGAGTAATCTAGATACAAGAGGGGCTTTAGATAATGGAGGACAAACCCCAGTCAAGTGAAGGAAGTCATCTAGGGAAGGGTGGGGGAGAGGGAAAATTAACAAAGGAAACACTTCCATTGACATTATGTACATTTATGAGAATACCAATACCAATCTTAATATCGTGTATGGGAAAGGGAGGAGTGGGATGGAGCAGGGGAGCAAAACTCACCAACTACTGTGTGCATGAATGTCCTTATCACTACTTACTACATCACAATGTGTGACTATAAGACTGTAAGGCACAAATAAAAGTATAAAAAAAACCCAAAAGCCAACATTAAAACAAGGCAAAGCTAGGATGACATTAAAAAGATCAGTGATTGCCAGGAGTTATGGGGGGTGTACAGGGAGAGTACAGAGGATTTTTAGACATTGACACTACTCTGTGATACTCTAATAGTGAATGCATATGCTGTTCAATGTACAGTGACTGTTATGTTAATTACCCTGAGTTGATCACCAAAAGTAAGCCCTAATGTCAACTATGGATGTTAGGTAATAATGATATATCAATTTATGTTCATTGACGAACATTATACCACTCTAATGTGGGATGCCGATGGTGGGGAGTTTGTTTTGGTGGAAGCGGGGAGTATATGGGAATTTTCTGTACTCATAGCTCAATTTTGCTGTGAACCAAAAACTCCAAACAATATAATATTAAGGAAAAAGATAGGATGTGGAGAAAGAGGAACTCTCATATGCTGTTGGTGAGAATGTAAATTAATTAGTTCAGCCATGATGGGACACAAGATGGTTATTTACAAAACTTAAAACTAAAGCTACTATATGAGCCAGCAATCTGACTACTAGATATATACTAAAAGAAATGAAATCATTCAACCCAATTGTCCATGAATGGACAAATGGATAAAGAAAATATATATTCATAATGGAATACCATTCAGCCACAGAGAAGCATGAAATCCTTTCATTTGTGACAATATTGTCCTGAAGGACATTATGTTAAGTGAAATAAGCCAAGGACAGAAAGACAAGCACCATATGATCTCACTTATGTGGGAATCTAAAAGGACTAATCTCATAGAAATTGAGAGAACTGTAGTTTCTAGAGACTGTGGAGAGCAGAGGAGTGGGTGAATGGGGAGAGATTAGTCAATGGGTAGTGTTACATTTAGGAAGAATAAATTCTGTTGTTCTCTGGCATAGCAGGGTGAATATTACCAGCAATATTGTATCATATATATCAAAATAGTTAGAAAAGAGAATTTTGATTGTATTTATCATAGATAACATAGATAAATGATAGAATAAAACATGATGATTATGCTAATTACCCTGAGTTGATCATTCCTCAATGTATATATGAATCCAAATAGCACAATGTACTTCAAAAATATGTATAAATATTATTTATCAATCCAGAAATAAACATGGAAAACACAGGTTTGTTTGTTTAATGCCCAATTCAATTTAAATATGCACAAACTTATCAGACTTCAGTTCCTTTTAGAAAGGTTCACTTCAAGCCAGGCGTGGTGGCGCACGCTTGTAATCCCAGTACTTGGGAGGCTGAGACCGGAGAATCTGGGTTTGCAGCCAGTCTCAGCTACTTAGTGAGGCCCTCCGCAACTTAGCAAGACCCCGTTTCAAAATAAAGAATTAAAAAATAGGGCTGGGGGGTATAGCTTGAAGGTAGAATGCCCCTGAATTCAATCCCCAGAACCAAAAAAAAAAAGGTTCACATCAGTAAAACAATTAAAAAGATAAATTACTAACTATTCTTATTTATGTAACTTTGTGGTAGAATTTATTATTTTATCATCTTTGGTCTAAACTAGTTCTTCATAATAGTGTATGGTAGTGCAAATGTACTCTTAATTTTGTTACAATAGATGCCACTCTCCAGTGTCTTTTAGTATGGGAAAGACAATGTATATTGTATGTAGGGTAGATATAGTTATAACTAAAAATATTAGAATTCTTATTTAGATTTAGAATTCATAAGATGTTTTTGATCATTGCATCTTATATGCAAATTCCATTAACACTCAAAATGATATTCCATGGAGTTAGCATTGGTTTTAAAATCAGCCCTAATTTAAAAAGTCTTGGTAAGCAGAAAGGGGACCAAAAGTAATCAGGAAATAGGAGGAAAACAAGATAGTGTTTTGTTGACTGGGTGATAATTCAGAATAAATTAATGTGATTAGATATTTAATGTAGCCACTGAAGGACAAAGCAATCACAGGATTTTTTTTAATCTGACTTCAACTAAATTAAAAATTAAACCTAAATCCAAGTCAAGAATATGTGGGCTCAAAAGTCCTCACAAACCCATATTGTTCAAATTTAACCCAAATTGAAGGTGATCGAGCGAAAAGTGGAAACTCATACAGGAATCTGTTTGCTTCTTTTGCTGAATACACAAGCAAACTCTTAATAATGTCTCACTTTGCAATAACAAATATGGACATTGGGGTCCCAAGGTACAAAAGGTCACTGAAAGATTTACCTTTCAATACATAAACACTTACACAGTTTAAATTTTAATTTACCTGTGCATATATAAGTTATTTTAAAAATCCAGAATAATTTAAAATACATTTAAAACAAGTAAACTAGCCAGGTATGGGGACACATAGTTGTAATCCCAGTACTTGGAAGGCTGAGACAGGATGATTGCAGGTTCAAGACCAGCCTCAGCAACTTAGCGAGGCCGTGTCTCAAAATAAAAATAAGTAAATAAAAGTGGCTGGGGGTGTACAGTGCCCCTGAGTTCAATGCCCATTAACAAACATAAATTAAAAGAAAACATATGAACTTAGTTGACTTTGAAACCAGACCTTAGTTAAATCCAAAGAATTTTTACGTTCTATCTTCAGTTTTTAATATTATCGTCACAAAATTTACCAAATTCAGACGTTAGCAACATACAAATATCCAAAGAAATTTCTGTAAATCAAAGTACTATAGAGTAAGAGTGTACTCTGTGGTCAAAAGATAAATAAATGACAATCAGTTCTAACAACTACTAATGTATATTGCGATATGCTTAAATTATTAGAAACAAAGATTTTGAAAATTCTGTTTTCTCTAATAATTCCTGGCTATTTTATTATTTTGTAAATGTCACCTGATTTTTCAAGAATATAATTTACTAAAACAGAAAGGAGATCATAGAATTAGACCAAGATTTTCTTTTGTGGTTTTATGAGTTACAAAAATGTTCCCTTTTGAAGCAAATATATATTTGATTATCCATTTGATTTTCTTTCATACTCCAATATTTTAGTAATGAGTTGAATCTGATCTTTATGAACAATATTAAATGTGTGTTTAGCCTAGTAAAACTTTTTAACAAGTATGTTCTTATTGTAACTTGGTTTTTTCATTGATTATTCAAAAGTAACCAATTTCAGTGGTTGCTTTGAAATATGTATAAATATATGTTTCAATGCAAGTTGACATATTTTTAATGTTAATTCATCTCAAGTGTTTGTGCATAGTCAACCTGGAAATTGAATTTCATTTGAAAGCAGAAACAAGTCACCACTTATCAATAAAGTGTTTATGAATATGTAAATCTGAGCCTAAATTATAGTATAGAGATCTTTTCTGAGAGATCTTTAATTATCTAAAAAGAGAAACATGAGACTCATTGTCATTCACAGAGAAAAATAACATTGTATAATAAAAAGAATGCATGTTAAGGGTAGATTTAAGAACCTATTATGTTATTAAACAAAGTGAAAAAGTACATAAAAATACCAACGAATTCAAGAGACCTTGATTATGTATTATATATAGTTTTAACACTTTCTCTACCTGTAAGACCTTAACTTCTTTTTTCTCTTAGTCGGATACTGGTTAAAATAATACATACCCTATCCCCTTGCAATATTTGTCATAATGACAAAACAGGGGAGTATATATGGGAACTGTTATAAGAGCTGTAAAGAAAAACAATTGACCACACTATTTTTATAATTCCAGAGGGTTTTTCTTATTTCATAGCCATGATGACTACATCCAAGCATTTAAAACAGATCTTCACCCGCATTTACTTAAGAATCTGAAACTGTGAATAACTTGCCATTTATTATTTGGCCTTGAACAAAAGAGGAAATCTTGGGTTCAGCATCTTCTTGCCACTGGAAAAGGAGAAAGCATGGAAGAATCATTAAAAATCTTAAAAGAGATTGGGAAAGGTCTTGGTAAAAGTCTCAGCAATGAATTTACTCATCGGTTTCCATGCACATTAGGAAAAGGAGCTTTAACTTTGTTTGACTTAGTAAGGTTACTTTATTTATTTATTTATTTATTTGGAAGGGATAGCTACTCATTGTCCTTCCCAGTTCTTCTTGGATGGTTTGGAAAAAGCTCCACTGTAATTCTGTTCATTGGTAGCAGCAACAGCTGGTTCTCCTCCCTCTGATGGAGATTGCCGCCATTTCCTTTCCCTTCCCAGCTGATGAGGGTGTTTATTATTTATGATCATTAGATTACACTCATCCCTCAGCTTTTGGGCAGGTATACAAAAACAAATCAGCACATCAATCTTTTGCTCCCTGAGTTTACAGTCTATGGATTCACACCTGCCTCTTTCCAATATTTATTAGGCAAAAGCCCGAATTCACAGATGGGCCTTGGATGGTGAAGCAAAATTTGGAAGAATGAAAATTTACAGATAATTCCTTAACCTTGCTCGTATTTTTGTGAAAAAAGAAAGTTAAAAGATCATTAGCACTTGATATTCTACCACTGAAACAATCATTAGCAATGTTTATTTCTCATTGAGTGATTTTTAGTGCAAATGCATTTGCAACTGTCAATACCAGGGATATAATTTGTGTGTGCAAATTATTAAAAAATACATGGAGAAATGAAATACTTTCTGATATTGTAAGGAGAGAAATAGTAGTTCTATGTCAATTCACTGAGTAGCACTCACAGTTTAGAAATTGAGAAAGGGGTTAAAACACAGGTCTTTCACAAAAGCAAATACATTAAGGAATTCCAAAGTAAATGCACCAAGGTGCCTCTGTTTACAGGATTCCATGACATTCAAGTAAAATATTATTTAACTTATTCAGGTTGTATAAAACCTATACTGCTTCTATAGTCTGAGCCACATGTACTAAATCATCCTAATGTTTGATTAATGTTTAGATACTTACTGCATCAAGAACTGCAATTAACTGAATTACTTGACCTTGTACATGAAATATAAACTTCTAGATGCTACATTTATCTGTGTCATAAGAAATACAAATTAAACTTGATAATTTTTGTAATGAAATAACTTGAATCCACACTGATACCCTATCTTTCTTCTAGGGATCTGTTTACAAGACCACTCTAAATGAATAAAGAGTAAAAATGGTAAGGGTAAGGCCTTCTGTGGAGGCATCATTTTCTGTACTAAAGATAGATTTTAAGTACATACCCCCTGACATGGCCTTCACCTGAATTTCTAGCAGCAACTGTGCCTTAAAGTTCACTCACCACATACAGAACTCTAGAGAAAAAAAGAGAGCTGAAAGAGAAAAAATATTCAAGATATTTAAGTCAACACTGTAATTATACAGAAATAAACCATTTATTAATTCAGATAATAGCCTCAATATATCTACTTATAATTTTTCTGCCTTCAATTAGTTTGTATTGAATTTATGAACAACGTTTATAGTGAAGCTAACCAAGGCAAAAGCTAACTATTAGTCATAAGGAAATAAGAGAATAGAATTATCTTTAAGATAGTTACTTGTCAATTGTCTAGACTTTAAGGGAATTAATCACATATGAACCTACCTAACTAAAGTCTGATAAGGACCTAAATTTCCTTCAATTATTTGTTTCTATAACTGTTATATACATATATACATATATTGCATACATACATACATATATCTACATCTGTAGCAATATGAATTCCTATTTATACCTATTTGTACCTTTCTTCATATGCATATCAATCTATATAACTTATCCATCTACCATAATAACAAATAAGTGTTACAGGTTTACATTCTTAAAATTGTCAACTTGGTAAAAATAATTGTGTACTATTAGTCATCTGAGTTATTATTAACAACAGTCTGTTCTACATAAGATGTTGTCTCAAGAAACAGAATATATTGTTACCCCACAAATCATGCTATAATCCTTGGATGCAGTGAAATTATTTGAAGTATCCCAGCTAAGGTAGCATGATCATGTTTGTTTGCTAACAACAATTGTCTTATTATACTCTAAACTAGAAATTATAGGAAACAGCATATATTAGTCAAAAAGAAAAATAGCAAACAACAAACAATCTTAAAGTATAAGAATCCATATCTAGACAGGGTGCCATGGCACATGCCTGTAATTCCAGTACTTGGGAGGCTGAGACAGGAGAATCACAGGCTCTAGGCCAGGCTCAGCAACTTAGTGAGACCCTTGGTGACTTAATGAGACCCTGTTTCAAAGTAAAAAATAAAAAAAAGGAGCTAGACATAGTGGCACACTCCTGTAATCCCATGCTTGGGAGGCTAAGACAGGAGGATCGAGGATCACAGTTGACAAGGACAGCCTCAGCAATGTAGCAAGACTCTCAGCAAGCTAGCAAGACCCTGTTTCAAAGCAAAAACTAAAAAGGTCTGGGGGTATAGCTTGGAGGTAGAATGCCCCTGGGTTCAATTCCTAGTACCACAAAAATAAATAAATGAATAAATAAATAAAAAGGGCTAAGGGTATAGAACACTCCTGGGTTTAATCCCCAGTACAAAAAAAAAAAAGAATCCAAATCTGCTGCTTCACATGTATATCTGGTACAAAATGCCATAAGGAAGGTGAAAAATATCAGATTTATGTGCAGATTCATAGTTCAAACACTATGTGATCCTAAATTTCCACAAGTAAATGTTGGTAGACCTGAGGATCACTTATTTAGATTGTTTGAGATTCATTACACACACTGAAAATCTTACTTTTTTTTTTTGGTGTGTGTGTGTGTGTGTGTGTGTGTGTGTGTGTGTGTGTGTGTATTGAACCCAGGGGCATTCTATTGCTGAGTTGCACCTCAAGCCTTCTTATTTTTTGTTTTGAAATAGGGTCTAGCTAGGTTGCTGAGAGTTTCACTAAATTGCTGAGGCTAGCTACAAAGCTGCCATCTTCCTGTCTCAGCCTCCCAAGTACTGGGATTACAGGTGTGTGCTACCACGCCTGGCTCAATCTTACTATAATATATTTTCTTCCCTTGACTTTTCTATTTTTCATGATTTACATTTCTCTAATAGTACAGCTTGTCCATCATTTATTTCAATAACATACCATCTTTTCTAAAAGTAACTAAGATGTTCATGAACATTATAATGGAATTTTCACATGAATATACACATGCAATTGTTTTTTCAAACTTTGATTTTTTGTTAAACATTAGCTTTAAAGTCAATAGCCTTGAATTATTAATAGTAAAAATGTACTGAGTAATTATACCATAATAAGTAAGTGAAATTAATGATAATGATGTCACAAAAATAGTAATTGGGAATACTCTGCCACAGATAACTGCAGTACATGTGAAGGTGGGCTTAAATTAATTAAAATGCACATTCTATACTCTAGGACAACTAAAAATTAAAAGAGAACTATAATTGATATGGTAAGAGAGGAGATAAGGCAGAAATAGAGGGGTAAAAGAGAGCAAATGAAATAAGTACATATTAGTTACAAATACTATAAATATGAGTGGTAAAATTCATCAGTTAAAATATAGAGATTATCAACCCAGCGTGGTGGCCCATACCTGCAGTCCCAATACTTGGGAAGCTGAGACAGGAGGATCACAGGGTTGAGGTTGCTCTTGGCAACTTAGTGAGACCCTCATCGACTTAGCCAGCCCCTGTTTCAAAATAAAACATAAAAATGGCGGGGGGTATAGCTTGGAGGTAGAATGCCCCTGGATTCAATCCCTAGAACCCCGTGAAATCCCCCAAAAGAAAAGAGATTATCAGAGTGTATAGCAAATATGAGCCAACTATATATTGTCTACTAGAAATCCACTTTAAATGTAAAGACACAGACATTATAAATAAAAGGCTGTAGAAAGATGTGTCATGCTAACATGAATTATTTTTAAAAAGCTGGAGTATCTAGAGTAATATCTGAAATATATTAACATTTTACTAATGTTACTGATGTAAGATGTTAACAGTGGGAAAATTCGAATGTGGGATATATGAAAACTATCTGTACTATCTTCAGGATTTTCCTGTAAATCTAAAATAAAATAAAATAAAATAAATGTTTATTTCAAAAAGCAACTGTACCACGCCATTTTACTAAACATTAAAGACAATATAGTCCAATTTGAAAGAAATAGTGTCCAGATATCTGTTGATACATAGAAATTTGAAAAAATTGCTTTGAAATCATCCATCATGATTGACATTGCAGACCTTTCCATAATATATGCACTTCAAATGTTCAGTTCTATCCTCTTAATTTCTTTTAGGTATGATTCCTTAGAATAAGAGCCGAAAAAGGGAATTATTTCTTATATACTCTTATTAGTGCATTGTAATCATGCATCACAGTGAGGTCCAATTTGATATAAACATACATGCACACAGTTCTTGTATTTCCCTCCACATCCCACCCTCCTATTCCCTCCTCCCTTTCCATGTGTGCTAGCAAAACTGGTAGAAATACTTTTATATATTGACAAAGCATTATTTGAACTGTTTTCTTCCTCAATCCTCATTTTTCTACTCCCCATTTTCTTCCCCCAAATCCCTTCCACTCATTATTTTACTTGTGTCTATATTTATCCAAAGTCTCTTATGTTTTCTGTTTGGTCTCTAGCTTCTATATAGGAGAAAAATCATACAACCTTTGATTTTCTGAGTCTGGCTGATCTCACTTAGCATAATATTCCTTACTTCCATCCATTTTCCTCTAAATAACAAAATTTTGTTCTTCTATATGACTAAAATATCATTGTGTGTATATACACCGTACTTTTTCTTTATATGTTCATCTGTTGATGGACATCTAGTTTTGATTTGCATTCCCCTAGTTGCTAATGATATTGGCAACTTTTTTATATATTTATTGGCCATTTGGATTTCTTCTTTTGAGAAGTGTCTATTCAGTTCAATTAACCATTTTTTTAGGTCATATTTTTTAGTGTAAAGTTTTTTCTTTAATTTCTTTATACATTCTAGATATGTGTCTCCTATCAGAGGAATAGCTGGTGAAGATTTTCTCCCATTCTGTAGGCTTTCTTCAGGATCTTGATTATTTCCTTTGCTGCACATAAGCTTTTTAGTTTGATGCCATCCCATTTACTGATTCTTGGTTTTATTTTCTAAACTTTGCCATTACTAGAAGAAAACACAGGGCCAATTCTCCAACATATAGCCACTGGTAGAGGCTTTTCCAAAGACTCCCAAAGCTGGAAAAGGGATTCTTATGTTAGTGTTTTATTACAGAAGTGCTGTCAGGTAAAACCTGAAAGGGAGCAATCAAAGCAAAACAGGACAGAAAAAGAAGCTAGACCAAGAGATACAACTTAGCTTGATTTCAGTTATACCTGGAGTTTGGATGGCTCTTTACAGCTGTCATGCCTTGATTCAAAGAGTGTGGCTTTTCTCTCCCTCTATCAGATAGTCATGGGTCTTAGTCACTATTGCCACTAGGTTAGGTGTTTTAGGACACCACCTATCCATTACTTGCATGGATATGTACTGTCTTTGTATGCAGTAAACAGCGGTGACTTTTTTCATTTCAGCTGTTCAATCCATTTATTGAGTGCTATATGTTAGATAAATCTAGTTTTTAATTTTTCTTATGCTCCTCTCATGTAACCCACACGGCATGATTTTCTGTAATTGCTGTGTACCTTCAAATACCATGAAATGCTGACACCATTTCCTGTTTACATAAATGTTTATCCAGAGCAGATTGCAGAGTGTACCTAGATAGTACTTTTTCTTTATTACTCTCCAGCGTTTTAAACATCTTAAAAGTAGGCCCAGAGTCTACAAAACAGGAAATTAACTAGTAGCTCTGGCTCCAGAGGAATCGTAAATCCTCAATTCAAATGTTTCTCTCTTCTACAACTTTGTTAATGATCTGTTTTTACTCCATATTTCTAAAGCTAGATCACTACTATTCAATCAATTGCAAGCTTTTTAAATGCAGAAATATAGTAGTAAAACAACAGCTGTACTAAAGTGCTATTTGCTTACTTAGCAAGACTATTGCTTCAGAGACTCTAAGTGTTCACAGGAAACTTCACTGCAGATTATCATGAGTGAAATAAAGTGATATACTTTCTCTATAAAAAATACAAAAATAGATTTCACTCTAAAAATAGCACTATAGACTGAGGAATAATTTAATCAATTCATGAAGTACAAATAGCTGCTTTGGATATTTTAGAACAATTGAAAGATTTGTGTTATAATTTAGTACTGTGTACATGATAATAATCACATTGGTTAGTTATTTAGACCAAAGCACGGATATCAAAAGTAGTTATTACCAAAAGCATAGGCATACATTTTGTTTTTTTAGTAGATATTAACTATTTTTTAAAACAATATTTTACTCACAGTTTACTTAAGGCAAATACTGTATAAATACAGCAATATCTTATTTGTGTTTATACTTATGAGTTGCATACATATATATCTCTAGACACATATGATCATAAATTCAACAAATTACATCCCACCCATTAATTTTACAAAGACTAGTGAATATAAAGTATTAAAGTAAAGAGAATAACAACCAAAGATTAGGAAAAAGAAAATATTACACAAAGAAAATATTTTTTGCTCCTATCCTGAAAACAATACATTTTCAAGCCAAGTTAATTTATTTCATTATTTTATCACATACAAATAAAAGCCGTTTGATTTAAGAAAGCTAAACATCATATTCCTTCCTGTACTGATATATTTTTAATGCTATTCATATTTTAAGTATCATTTTTGTGAAGAATTGATAGTTGTCATCCAGAATTCTTTAATTATTCACTTATGAGTTTTAAAAAAATCTTCAAAAGGTAAACTAGTTATCTGGGAAGAACTATTCTGTCTTTAATCAAAGATATATCAAGTCTCTTTGATCTGATGAACAATGGTTTGAAAAAATAAAAAGAGAAGTAAACCTGCATTTGGTCGGTTGATTAAAGACAGCTTCTTAATGTTCTATCATTTCACAGATAATCCAATTTAATTAATAATAGTTTTCAATTTAATTTCCAAAAAAATCTTCAATTGAAATAGTAATAGGCTAATGATTTTTCACATGCTATACATATATTTGCATTATTTATAATTATTTCTATTATAATAAAACAATACAAGTTGAGTTACTCAGTAAAGCTATTTTAAATCATAATTCATTTAAAAATGGTTATAATAATAAAGATGCATATGAATGACTATAAAAGGAAGAAATTACTAAAGAGAGAAAACTGGTAAATTGGCATAATGAACCAGTTGTCTTTTAAATATTTACGAAATGATGTTTTAATTAATGAACATAATTCTATTCTTAAGATAAATTATTGACATTTTGCAACATTGTATATTAAATAATAGTAGCTGCATAAGTTTTATGGCATACTGTATATTATATAACAAACCTTTATATTTGTAAAGATATCACATTATTTTGTTATGTTCTATATCTATTTATAGCAGCTATATAGAATAAGGTATGGTAGAATTATTTCTTTTAAATAATTACAGAATTTTACCAAGAAAAAGTGTTAGATATTATCTGGTTGACTGATTCCCAAGTAAAAGAATATCAGAATAATCAAGGTTGTGTGTATACACAAACATTTTAATTACTTTAATGTGCTTCAAATGTAATGGTCTCCTTTCAGTTTCAAATAACCTGAAATGATGGGCATGAGAGAGGTTTAAATTTATTTTAGGGGGAGCATATGATTGTTTTTAAACTCTGAACTAATATAGCTTTCTTAATCTATGAGAACAGCCATGATAGAACTGAGAAGTCAGTGTCCTGTAGTGTCACTGTAACTCTTATTCTATAGCACTGAACTCCCAGCAGCAAATTTCTGTTTTGCTTATTCTACATTACCATACATGCATATAGAAACAAATAAAATGTTGTATAAGTAATTCTAAAATTCTGCCCCCTCCATCTCTGTTTTAGTCAGCTTTCCTATTTCTGGGTTCCCAAATACCTGACAAGAACAACTTAGAGGAGGAAAGGTTTATTGGGGCTCAGGATTTCAGGGGCTTTGGTCCCCAAGGTCAGCTCTGAAGCATAAGTGGTGGTGGTGGCAGCAGGGTGCATGGAAAGGACTCTTCTCTCACATTATGGAGGCCCAAAGCAGAGAGAGAGAGAGAGAGAGAGAGAGCGAGCGAGCGGAGGGAGGGGACCAGGGACTTATATAAACCCCAAGGCCACACACCCAATAATCTACCTCCTCCAGCCACACCCTACCTGCCTGTTACCACCCAGTCAATATATTAAAATTATTAATCTATCAATGGGTTTATCCATTGATGAGATTAGAACACCCATGATTTAGTTATTTCACCTCTGAACATATTTTGCATGTAGATACATGATCTTAATCTATATCCAAACCATAACAATCCCCCACCACAGACTGTCTTGTTAGGATAACTGAAATAAAATCACTCGAAAAGACTTAAATACTTGGCTAACTCATGCTGGCCAAGTGGTCATGGCTCCACAGCATGTATTTTCAATTGAGGGTTTTTTTTTTGGTTATTACAAATATGTTCTTTGTTGGATCCTTTCAAAAGTGGATCTTGAGACAAATAATTTATGTGCAATTTGGCAGGATTCTGAGAAAGCATCAACAGGGATAGGGAAAGTGAGACATGGCTGAACATGAAGTCCTTAAGTTTACATTAATTGATAATAGTGTCTCAGTCCTGGTGGTGGCTTCTAGGAAATGATTCAGATCCTATCTACGAGTAGATTGCTTGAGGCATGAGAAACTGGTTTATTTATATTCCATTTTCCATTAATTATTATTTGAGGGCTATTTGCCAATTGCTTTTGTGGCAATTAGTTACAGTGGGAAATTAATATGATGTCATAATATTTTTGATGATATTGTTAGTTATGAGGAGAAATTGGTAACCTGCATATTGTTGGTGGAAGAGTTATAAGATTTTTCTTTTTTATTGGTGTATTGTAATTATACGTCATAATGATGTTCAGAGGGACAGAGGCATACATGCACACAGAATATGTCATGTGCTTCCCTCTGGATGCCTCCCTAGCCCCATACCCTGGGTAATATTTACATTGGTACAGATAACTCCATGTATGAGCAAAAGATTATTTGAATAGTTTCCATCATCAGATCTCTCCTTTCTCCTCCCCACCTTGCTCCCTGTATACCCCTCCCTCATTCTACTAGTATCTCCCTCCCTTAATCTGAGGTCCTCTTTGTTTCCCAGTCTTTCTCTAGCTTTAACATATGAGTGAAAATATAGGGCCCTTTACTTTCTGTGACTGGCTAATCTCACATAGCATAATATACTGTAGTTCCATTTTCCTGCAAATGACATGATTGTGTTCTTTTTTATAGCTGAGTGTGTGTATATACCATAAGGGTTTTGCTGTTCTAGTTGTTGAATGTTGTAGAAGGCCATATTTCAGTATTCATATTAATTAATACATAGATTTCCTCAAGCTTAATAATTCTACATCTAGGGAAATAGGGTTAATTTTGTTTCACAAGGCATTTACTCAGTCAATGAAGCATTCATCATTATTTATTGAGTGCTGTGTTAGATATCTTCAATTTGTGTCTCTTCGTCCTTTTCTACTGTATTAAAGAGCTCCATTGCCATCTACGTTCTGGCTGGAAATGGGGAATGGATAGCTCTGTAATGTTATTAGAAAGAAGAAAAAGAGTATAATCAAATGATGTATTTCCTTCCACCTCCCTCCTTGTAGAATTTATCTTAGGGGCTGGCTGTATTCCAATACTTTATCCCAACTCTAATGAGAAAGCTTTCTCTCCAGCACTCTTTTGCCCCATGTCATTGAGCCTTCAGTGTACAGTAATTCATTTGAATTACTAGATTCCAATGAGAATTCTATTTCCCATCAGCCATGACACAGGCCGGTGCTAGCACTTAGTGCATGGCAGGTATTAGCCTACTTGCCACCATCTTATCACTCATTTTACTTATATTCTAGTGGGTAAGTTAACACAAATATAAATGGGTAAAATATATGGACTTATAAGAGAAACAACAACATAAAAAAGACAATTGTTCAAAGAGAGTTGAAACCAACCAAAAGGTTGTTCCTGAAGTTCCTGAAAAGATTTCCAGAGTGACCTATAAGAACTGAGGGGCTATCTGTACTTGTTCAGAAGTGATGGGGGAAACATAGGTAGAGAGATCACTAAGAGCAAAGACCTTGATACGGAAATGTGCCTAGCATATTTGAGAAATAGTAAGGAGTCCAGGAGTACTGGAGAGGAGTGAGCAAGCAGGAGAAGAATAGAAGATGCAGTCATGGAAATGGTCAGTTCATGTAGCCATTGCTAAACTATTGTAAGGAATTTGCATTTAATCTGAGTAAAATAAACAGCGTTAGTATTTTAAGGGGGAGAGAAATAATGAATTTAATAGTTTAGTTAGAATTACTCTTTCAGTTAGGTTGAAATAGAGTGAGATGTGAAGAGGTAAGACCAGCTAGGAGGTCATGACAACACCCCACAAAAGACATTTTGAGAAATTTCATCTGGGAACATTATAGGGGTGTATAAAGGTGATTTGTTGCTGGATGTTGAACAAATATAGTTTTTAATGGGTAGAATTTTTTAGATGAAAAAAATCTAAGAAAAAGAAATTAAGAACTCAATTTTTTTTAAATCAGAACTGAGAGTTGATTTTTACTGAGATGGGAAAGATTATTTGAGCTGGTTTGTGGAGACACTTGAGAGATTCGTTTTGGACATATTAAGCATGATTGCCTACTATATGGCTAAAAGGAAGTATTGAGTAGGTGATGGGAAATACGTATCTTATTTCAGAGAAAATTAGCCTAGGTATATAAGTTTTTGAATTATCACCATATTATGACTTAAAACTATGAGATAATAAGACTTAAATAAGATCAGCTAGGGATTTTTGTATAGGTATAAAAGAGAAACATTAGAAGAATAGGTTCTGGATTAGTTCAAATTTTTGATGTTTGTTATACGAGAGGAAAATGAAATACAGAAAGGAAAAAATCCTTAGAAGACTGCAGCCAGTTGGCATGAGAATCAAGAAATACTGTTGTAACATAAGCAAAGGAAGTGAGTGTTTCAAGAACGATATAAAAATAAACAATGTCAAGTTTGCTAATAGTCTGAAGAAGATCAGTTCTCAGAAGTAATTATTTTAATTATAAATATGGAGAATTTGGGAGATATTGGCGGTGTGAGGAGTAAAAATCTGACTAAATGAATTTGAGAGAGAATAGAAGGAAGAGTATTTTCAAATAGCTAGGAAGAAGTAGAGAAGGAATGATTGCTGGGGTTGGATGTGATTTCATTATGTGTCATGTTTAATATGGGGGAAACGAAAGTGTATTTGAATCCTGAATAGAATGGTCCAGGATAGAAGAAAACATAATAATACAAAAGGTGCAAGCATTACCACATCAATCTGTCCCTGGCTAGCTAAAAAATGGTAAGACTTAATGCATAAAATAAAAGTTGGCCTTAGCTAGGAACAAGGAGAATTCAGCCATTTTAAGAGGAGAGTAGAATAATGTTCACACATGGATATATATAGGATTTGGGAGCTTATTGTATTTCTTATACTGTTTCTTATGTCTTCCTGGTGAAAAGGAAATGAAAAATCAGCAGCTGAGTGTGCGGGTAGGAATTGACATTTGTGAGACTGTAGGAATGAATGGAGAAGAAAAGTATGATTGTTGAAACCCT
>PVJS01035519.1:0-20963 GCA_004027185.1 Glis glis | reverse complement strand
TACAGAGTAAATACACACACACACACACACACACACACACACACACACACACACGCACAGTACAGAGTAAATACAGAAGACTTTCTAATGTGCACAAAAAACCAGTGGAAAGACCTAAGTGCATTCCCGAGGAAGTCAGTGTTCTTTCTGCCAGAGCAGGCTCCTCCTCCTCTGGAATCACTTCTTTTCCTTCCTGTCTTTGCTTAGGCGTGAGGGGTGTGGCAAACAAAACTGATCAGAGCATGGTACCCATCCATTATCAAGGGAAACAATGAGGATTCTGAAGGGGTAAAGGCCTTTCTCTTTCTATACAACTTTAGGCTCTTTGACCTAAAAGTTACAAAATTCTCCTCTGTGTCTGTACTCGACTGTGCACGTGTCTGTATGGTTACTTTTTTTTTTAATTTGTAAGAAGAAAAACGAGTCACACCTGGACAGAGACTTTTCATTCCTCCCAAGTTTCAACTCACATTGCATTTTTATGACTCTGTTATTATAGATTGCAGAAAAGAAAGCAAATACAACCTTCTTGCAGTGTAGCTCACAGGTGCCTGTGTAATAAGATACATTTGCAGTCCCTGTTTTTTTGAATAAAAGCGGAGGTGAGACTAGGGGAGTTTGTTGACCTTATTGCCCTGGTATGTGTATTAGCATACAAAGATACAAAGAAATATTAAATTAAGAATTCAGAAAGAATTGATTCCAATGACAGCTCACACATTACAGAGTTTTTGCATTTAATAAATTCCTGATCTCCCTGGGAGCAAATGATTTGAAGCAATTGATTCAAATAGTTTGTTGTCACATTTTTTTAAATGTAGGTAATTCCATTTTCAAAAAACAAATTTAACAGAAGATGCTGTTTACAAAATCACAGGGCTGTTTTTAAACTGCTGGCTCCCAGATTGTGATACAACTACCCAGGACAAGCTAGGGAAAGGGTTAAGCTTTTCTGACTTTCAGATACAATGAAATTATGACAGGAAGAAAATTGTGCCATTTTAGCATGAAAATGCTTGTACAAATACTGTCGTTCCTTCCTTCTTACTTTCTTTATAATGCCTCGGCGATAGCTAAGATGACAGACATTTGACAGGTATCTGTAAGCACACGGCCCAGGCAGCTCATTAAAGTTTTTCTTTCTATGCATCAGCTTTCACAAAGGCAAAAACCCATTAGCATTGACTATTTTGCAGATTAGAAGAATTAAGGGCTTCAAACGTTGGCTTATACCAAGCAATGTCATTTGTGAAGTGATGTTTGCTTTATTATTTCCCTTTCTCTCCCTCTGAAACCAGACTGACATGACTTTAGCTCAACGTAGGGCGTAATGTGCAAACCAAAGGACTGGCTCATCGATGAAAAGAAACACATTCCCTTTTATACATGACTGGAATGGCAAAAAGGGGAGACTTTACATGTACTATTTAGGCTCATTAGAGGACTGATTATGATAGTTCTCTGGTGTAATCTTTAATCGACTTTGACACTAGATTTGCCCCGTTACAAATCCTGTCATGCAAATTAAGTCATTTGTGTTGTTTGATATGGAAAGATCTGCTATGAAATGAAAGATTAGCTCGCAGATGAGGCACGAGAGACCGCTGCCCTCCTGCACCGTGCAACTGATTACAGGGATGAGAGCGTCCATTTCTCCACTGCTGCTAACATTTAGGAAAGGAGATTACATTAACGTGGCTTTTGGTCTTCCTGCATGAGGACATTCAAAATAGATGTTCATGTTTGCATAGCTATTATTCTTGGACTGTACCAAACAGATGCTCCGAAGGCAGGGCCCTAATGTCCAGTTATTTTAACCTGTTCTCCGTGGGGTGGGATTGTGTTGCACATGCTTAAGGATCAAAGTCCTTTTCTGTATAGGTGATGGGTGTTTACTGACTAATGCGAAGCTTGACAAACCAGGAGGGAGCTCCATTCTCCCTGGCAAACCATCATTTATAACTGGGGCCTTCTACTCCCATTCCAGGGTCAATTTCAAATGTTAGATGGTCATACTCTCAGGTGTTTGGTCTGACTGATTGTAGAACAACAACACACAAAAAAGGGTAGCAGCCGGGCATGGTGGCACACGCTTGTAATCCCAGTACTTGGGAGGCTGACACCAGAGGATCCCGGTTCGCGGCCAGCCTCAGCTACTTAGTGAGGCCCTCCAAAACTTAGTGAGACCCTGTTTCAAAATAAAGAACAAAAAGTAGGGCTGGGGGTGGAGCTTGGCGGTAGAATGCCCCTGGGTTCAATCCCCAGTACCGCAAAAAAAAAAAAAAAGGAGTGATTTACAAGACTTGAGAGTTCCTCCAAAAGATTTATGTGAAAAACTATTTTGTCTGATAATTAAAAGGATACCAATACTATTAAAGCTATCTGATGACATCAGAAAATGGAATCTTAACATCTATAACTGAGTTTAGTGTCACTGGACATTTCTGGCCCTGAAAATACAAGTACATAATAGCAGCAGGTAGAAAGGTTAGATTTAATTAAATCTGCCTCATCTAGCAAGTATATCTCAGAATACACTAGTTTGGGGTATGTTTCTCTTCAAAATCTCTTCTGACTTATATTGAGAAGTTTGCCATTTTCAGACCAAATCTGACCAAACTGGTAAACAAAAACATCTATGGTGAATTGAAAGTAAGCATGAAAAATGGTCGACAGAAAGAAAATCACAAGCAGCACAATCGCATAGGCACAGAGGAGCTTTAGAAGCCGGGACTTTGATCCTCTGTTGATAAGCATGACTACTCAAAAGACAAAGGTAAACACTGGACAAATATCTCCCTCCTGTACTACGTCAGCCAAAACTAACCTGAAAGCTTGTTCTTCCCAAGACCACTTCCGGACACTTTGAAGTCTCACTTTTCTGTATATGAGGATAGCTTTGTGATTGTCATTTATTAGAAATTATTTTATTTTATTTTTTTAAATTTTTTTTTGCGGTACCGGGGATTGAACCCAGGGGCGTTCTACCTCCGCGCTACACCCCCGGCCCTATTTTTGATACTTTATTTTGAAACCGGGTCTCACGAAGTTGCGGAGAGCCTCACTAAGTAGAGAGAGAGAGAGAGACAGGGAGAGAGAGAGAGAGAGCTGAGGCTGGCCGCGAACCGTGATCCTCGGGTCTCTGCCTCCCAAAGTACTGGGGTTATAAGCGTGCGCCACCACGCCCGGCAGAAATTATTTTAAATTAAGCCAGCTATTTAGGAATAAGAAAATAGATATATAAATGAAAAGTTTTTAAAAAAAAACATTAGCCATATTTAGTGTGTTGCCTCACTGGTTTTAGAAAAAATTATGTTTTTTTATTAGGTATTGGTGTGTTATAATTATATATAAACATGGGATTCGTTGTGATATCATCATGCATGCACATAACATAACTTGGTTGATTTCATTCCCCATTACCTCCCCTTTCCTGCCCCTTCTCCCTCCCCCTATTCCCATTCTCTATTCTACTGGTCTCCCTTCTATTTTCATGAGGTCCTAAAAAAGTTGTATTTAAAATGGAATTAAAAGTTACTAGGCATAATTTTGCTTCCTTGAAAAAGAATTGGTGAAACAATGAAGAGGCCCAAACAAATATAGCTCATCTGTTCTTACTTTTTGATTGTTTCTTATTTATAATCTATAGTTCACATCCTACTTCTTTTCACAAATAGTTTGTAAAAAAAAATAAAGGTGACAAAATGTGATTATAGACTTGCTATTAAATGAAAGGTCAAGCACAATGCAGCAGGCGCTGGCTGGGAAGCCGGTAGGTACTCTGCATTTCAGGCACCAGATAAATATTCCATGTAATTCTGGGGGCTGTCATAGAAGGTGCCTTTGATTGAACACTAATGTAAATAGTCATTTAAAATCCCTTTTAAATGATCATAACACAAGTTAGAGTGGCCTCCAGCAGTTTCATCAGTGTATCTTCTTTGGGAACATTTTTAATAGGCATGCTTTGTCTTTTGAATGAGTCACACACCTCTGTTTTGATTAACTTTGATCAAATTTGAGGATTTCATTTCCCTTGTAGCTAGGTAGAGAATTAGCCATTTAGATATTACTGAAAGGCATTTTAATGAATGGAATAACATGTAGGTTTTCCTTGGCAATCCCCAGGGGGAAATTAGTCCATCACAGAGTTTAAAAAAGATTTGAGAAAGTTTTCACTATGTCCTATGATGACTTCACTGAGGTATAAGAAAATGTCCAGAAGATTTCATTCCACATGGTATTCATGAAAGACCTAGAAGTATTTTTAGAATGTGGAGTTGTATGAAATTAGGAAAGAATGGGATGGAGACCCTAAACAATAGATACAGGAAGAACAATGAAACTATGAGGTTTGCATAATAAAAAAAAGAAATTGAAATATCTGCAAGTTAAGAATGGATTAAACACTGTTGCTTTCGTTAGTATTACACTGACATTTAAGTGACTGAGAGTTCCTGCCGTTTACGCCGTTTCATTCATAAGACATAATCCTTGTTATTAATGTAGTACTTTGCATTTAATTTTATAGCCCAGGAAGCTAAATTGTTGCCATTCCTCCGGCATCCCCTTGGCCTGGGGACCTTGGACAAGCACATATATTGTTTCAGGCCATTGATGGGCCAGTTAATGTCTCAAAGGGCATACTGTTGCTTCCAGACAGAGCAGTGGTTCTAAACTTAAACCTGAATTAGAATCATCTGGAGGGTTTGTAAAACCACAGCTTGCTGGGCCCCACCTGCAGACTTTCTCATTTAGGTGTGTTGGGTGAGATTTTGCATGGCTATGAGATTGGTCCAGGAACCACACTTTGACAACCACTGAGATAGGTTGTCAAAGTGTGATCAGATAGGTTGTCAGTGTGTGTGTGTGATTTTCACAGGGGAAAATCTGTGAGCACCAGGGAGAGAACTAAATTGCCTATGGGCTTTCTTTAACATTCTTTCTCTTTCCCCCTCTAATATAGGAAATATCCAACGTTAGTTGTCAGAATATATCTTTTATTTTCTAAATTGAAATGCATATATATTTTTCCATGGAAGAAGAATATGATTTCTAGGATATCATAATGTCTTAATAAATATTTGCTAATATGTTTGGACCTCAGGCTAGACCAAAAAACATTTATCACATAACTTTTCTGATACATAGGATTGCATGCTGCTAATGCAATCCTATGTATTTTCATTATCCATTATCCAAAATGTATTTCCATGTAATCCATTATCCAAATGTATTTTATTATCCAAATCCTGGGTTTAAGCAGATGTTCATTTCAGCGCCTAATCCTCACCATTCTATGACAAAATATATCTTGAGTTCTGATGGGTACTAAAACAACATCTAAAGATTAAGTGAGAGCTAAGGTGAACCCCTTAATCCCAATACTTGGGAGGCTGAGGCAGGAGGATTGCAGGTTCGAGTCCAGCCTCAGCAATCTAGCTAGATCCTGTTTCAGAAAAGATTGGAGGACTGGGGGTGTAGCTTGGAGATAGAATGCCCCTGGATTCAAACTCCCAGTATCCCCTCCAAAAATTCAAACAATAATAAATGCTGATGAGGATGTGCGGAAATAGGAACTCTTATACACTGTTGGTGGGATTGTAAATTAGTATAACCACTATCAGTACGGAGGTTCCTCAAAAGACTAGGAATGGAGCCACCATATGACCCGGTCATACCACTCCTCCGTGTCTTTCCTAAAGAATTAGTCAGGATAGTACAATGATACATGCATACCTGTGTTTATAACAGCACAATTCACAATAGCCAAATTATGGAACCAACCTAGGTGTCTGTCAACAGATGAATGGATAATGAAAATGTGGTTTATACGCACAGTGGAATTTTACTCAGCCATAAAGAAGAGAAAAATTATGTCATTTGCAGCAAAATGGATGGAACTAGAGAATATTATGCTAAGTGAGATTAGCCAGTCTCAGAAAGTCAAGGGTCATATGTTTTCTCTCATATGTGGAAGCTAGAATGAAAATAAGAAACAAAAGGAACTTCAGTGAATGAGGAGAGAAACCAGAGAATAGTGGAAGGGGGTTGGGGGAGGGAGGTGGGGAGGGAATAAGAACGCTTGAGGAAGAAAACAGTTCTAATAAGTTTGTGTCCATACATGAAGATCTACTAATCTCACTAACATGTATGGGAAGTGAGTAAGGAGGAGTGGGGTGGGACACAGAGGGAAAGACACCAAATACTGTGTGTATATTTGTATCACTTTGACTCTCACCATGATGTGTAAAAAAAAAAATTTTTTTAAGCCCAATTTGGAGGCAAAAGAGATGTTCTCATATCACTTGCTATTGCTTTAGCCTGGCACCTACTCCATGTGTTAGAAGTGCTGTGTACTTGCCTCTTCATTTTTGTTTACACTAAGAGCAAAAACCAGAACTAAATGATTTCCTTTGTACCCCAGTAACCAGCACAGATCCTGGAATATAATAGGAATTCAAAAAATATTAGCTGAACAAATACATAAATGAGTCATTATCATGGAGCGGTAAGGCAGGAGGAAAAGCCGATTTGGAGAGAAAACATAGTCTTTGACCTTAGATATATGAACGTGTAAGAGGCTAGGGATATCTGGAAATTGCCAGCTATTGCTGAAAATATAAAGCTGGAGTTCAGAAAGGTCCATGTAATGACACAAATTTGCAAATCACTTGCACAAAGCTCGTAATTGTCAGGCTGGGAGTTCTCCTAGGGGGAGATGTAAAAGAAGAAGACAAAGGTTAGGGACTCAGCCAAGAGCACTTATTCCAGGAATAGAAGGAAGAATAGGAAGATGTTGAATGAGGATGGTGATTTCCACCTCCAAAAGTAAGGAAGCCTTCATGCCCAAGACCATATAATATTTGTGAAAAGCCAATGTTTTATTTATTTATTTATTTACTTATTTATTTATTTATTTTTGTGGTACTGAGGATTGAACCCAGTTCCTCATGCATGCTAGACAAGCATTCAACCGCTGACCTACAATCCAACCCATTTTCTTTTTTTAATTTTGTATTTGAGACAAGGTCTCACCAAGTTGTCTAGGCTGCGATCCCCCTGCCTCTGTCTTCCAAGTAGCTGGGATTACAGGTGTGCACCACAATGCCCAGCTTTATTTATCATCATCAGTCTTGGAATCTTGTTAATTGATTCCTCTCCCCAAATATTCATATCCTTTGATCTAGAATTATTGGAACTGTTTCCAATGAAATAATCACAAAAGCTATATGTGCAAAGAATTTCTTTTCAGAATTGCCTACAACAAAGTCATATTCTCCAGAGAAGTCAAGAAAGATAAATAGTGATCATAGAAAATAGGCAGATAAAAGCCGGGCGTGGTGGCACACTCTTATAATCCCAGTACTTGGGAGGCTGAGACAGGAGGATCGCAGGTTCACAGCCAGCCTCAGCTACTTAGCGAGGCCCTCTGCAACTTAGTGAGACACTGTTTCAAAAAAAATAAAAGAACAAAAAAATTAAAAATAAGGGCTGGGAGTGTAGCTCAGAGGTAGAATGCCCCTGGGGTCAATCCCAGTACTGAAAAAAAAAAAAAGAAAATAGGCAGATAAAAAAGTCAAAACATTTTACCTAATATTTTAATTTACTTATTCCTGTATTGTTTTATTCAAAACATTGCCAATGCCATTTTGTCAACATAGAAGTTTAACTTTGTAAACATTTCTTTCACTCTACCCATCACTCCATGTCCCATCTACCCTGGATTTCAAGATTTCAAAGTTAAAAAAAAAAGAATTCAAGATGAGTAAGAATATCCATATCCTTGTTCCTGCTTTTCCACTGGTCATTTAACTTTGATGGACCTCGTCTCTTATACATAAAATGACGAGAGAGACTAGAAATTTCTTAGGTCCACTTCAGCTCTAAAATTCTTTAATTCCATGACTTGGAAGTCAAAAGTTTAGAGTATCTTGTCAAATATTTACATAGTGAAAAGAAGAGAAATTTCCCAAAATGTATCATTGGTAGAATGATCCATCATGAGTGCTGAATTCAGGTTATTTTGTGGTGGTTACAAACTAAGGGCTGTTGGTAATAACTATTAGGTCATTTTTTTAGCACCAGCCAATTAAGGCCACTTTTTTTGCAAATCCTTCGAGTTACTTGCCCCTCAGATATTGACCACATGGACCCTTTCCTCAGAAGCTGGTTCTGGGTCTTAATTTTCTGTAACCCAAGGCTAATGGCCCAGGAAGGATTTTGAGTCCCATGACTCATTTCCACCCTCCACAAAATGTAGTCTTATAATGCCAAGAATGGTGGATGCAGGGACTTGTCAAATATATAGAGCAATGTATAAGTTTTAAAATAACAGCATGAAACATTACCAAAGATTTATTTCTCAGCCACATAAAACTTTTCTGGAACATGTTGGAGTATTCAGCCATTTTAGTATCTCCAGAAGGTTACAAAACAATGTTATCCCACAACACACACATCAGTGTCTTTGAAATTGACCATTTACTACTCAAGTAACCTTGGGGGTCTCGGAAGGGTTTGGCTCCAAACCACCTTAGAAACAAATAGACATAGATCTACACTGATCTACAAAGGCAAAATGCATATGTTTGGAAAATAAACATATTCCATGGTGTTACAGTGGCATAGACAAAAAATTTTAATTAAATTTGCCCTGCACTCCAATATAAGAACTGAGAGGGGAAAATGGATAATCTTTATTTCATTTTTGAGTAGTTCTGTGGTGATGATGAGGATGGTATGACAAGTACATGTACAAACAATTCAGGAGGCCTAGCACAGAGGCCCAACATAATGCTCTTGCAACATAGCAATAAATGAGTCACATTAGCAAGGTAGATATTTGAAATGATGGACTACAAAGGTGATTGAGTCTACTTGGCATTCAATAAATTACACATTGGCAATCTATACTAAGGACCAACTAGACCTTAGTATATATTTTGGAAACTTTTGGAAAAGATGTTTGCAATTTTTAAAGTTTAATTGAATTAAAATACCTTAACTTAGTTAAGTTCAACTTAACAAATAAACTATATAAATTATTATATTATCCATAAAAAATTTCTTAAAATCTTGAAAGGATTAAATATACGCAATAAATGACAAACACAAACTAGTCACACTTAAAATGCAGTTAACATCAAATGGTTCTATATGCTGTGTGTATGCTGAAATGTTTAGTCACTGATGTTATTTCAATTAATTCTTGTAACAGTCCTTTTAAGTAGGAACTATTACTCCCCATTTTCGATGGGAGAAAACAGAGTCCTACAGACTGATCTCTAACCACACGACTAAAGTTCTTATTCTACCCTCTGACCTGCCTTTTCCCAAAGCTCATGATCTAACCACGATGTTCCTCAATGAGCATGAAATAAACACCTGTAAATGGAAATCATAGAGACAGGAACTGGTTATAGTGAGCCGCGATTATTTATTCAAGGGAGTATATGTAAGGTGCAATTGAATCATCTTTCATAAGGAAATGAATGTAGTCTAAAGGAAATCAGGCACACGGTATGCCTCATTTGCTACGCAAAATTAGCTTCCCTGGTTAGTGAATGAAGATGAATCTTCATGGTAAAAAGTTGTGCCTGATCACAATTTCTGGGTGCAGCAGATGATATAAACTACAGATTGTATAAACGCAGGGCATTAAGAGGCCATATTTCCCAGGTTTCCTTACTCAGTACTCTTGGTTTTAAGTAGGTAAAGTTAAAAGATACATTTAGTGGAAAGTGCAGCTAGAAATCCAGTAGCTGCTTTGCCTTTCAGGCAAATGCATTTGTCTAAAGGACACAGAGGTTTTCAAAGTATCCCATATTCTCCTATTGGCGCATTCTTACATGCAGTTATTTTATGCCTAAATTGTACTGCTTCTTGACCCCTCAAAATCTTCCTTGACTCTGAATTCTCTGTCTCCACTTTGAACTCTGGGATACTGACCCCCTCCTCCAAGAAAGAGGTAGTAGGGGGATAAAGGATCTCTCGCACTGAAGTCTCCCTCAAATCTCTCCTATAACTCTATACCTCCTCTGCAAAGGATGCTAAAAAGAGCAGGGGTGAAGAGAAGGGGAATGCCATTCCATCTACAGCATCCCAACAAAAAGAGCATTCGGAACAGAGATGATTAAAAGGATGCCAACGCTCTTGGTTCCACCGGTAAAATCACAAAAAATGAATGAAGGACCCAAATCATTATATGCCCTCTTTTTAAAAAAATGTGATTCACATTGTCTTTGTCTCCTTTTTCTGGGGTATCCTTCTGCCTTCGACTTGGTTGATTATCTGTTGAAAAGCAGACAGGAGGCTTTTCCTGTGGGGTGACTCATTGATAATGAGCAGGTCTTGCTGCTCTCAGCCTCCTTAGCAGTGCAAACCAGGCCACTGGCTCTGCCTGACACACAACATACAAGCCTCACATTGAGCACCTCACACCTGCAGGAGGCAGGTCTCCTATTCCACACCCCCACCCCCTTAGCAATCATTTATAGACTTCTCCCTAGGACTGCGCTTGAAGTTTCTCAATTTGAGAAGCCCAATTCATCTCTGGGGAGAGTCTCCCTTCTATTTGCAGAGGCCAGTCCTGTGGGCTTGATGCTTTGCAGCCAAGTCTCCAAGGAAACCATTGCTATTTGTGACTCTGTTTGGAGCTCAAGAAGTAATTCTTACCTGCTTTAGCAAGACTGACAGCGTCATGACAGCTTGGAGAGGCTGTCGGGTCCACGCGCAGAGGTTCTGTGCATCGATTATTAATGAAGCGCTGCCATATTTTAAGTGACTCTGTTCTTTTGAGGGAGCGTGTTTATATTTAATTATCGAAAGGCGAGCTGTGCAATGGCACGGTAGCACAAAAGTCAGCTATTATCCCCCCAAATGGTTCAAAAATCAATCTTCATTCCAAAACCCATAATAAAAAAATAAAAAATAGCAATTTATTGAGAAAAACTAAAGATATCCTGTGTCAAAAAAGCTATCATTAGTTGTGCTAAAACTAATATGTACATATTTTTAAAGCGAGATGTGCGTAATTATGCAAAAGAATTTTAAGTACTCCGTGAATGGAGGACCCACTGAATTGTCACTATCATTGGTAGTTTGACATTTGCCCTGCTTCTGCCTGTCATACCAACCACAGAGCCAGCTGTTATTAGAGACATCTATGAATAGTAAAAATAATAATAATGATAATAATCCACCCAGTTACCATGCTCCCACCCTTTCTGGAGTGTGACAAGCTTGTTCTAACAAAGTTTTGGTCTCTTTTAGAGTCAAGAATTTTGCCTACATGGCTGCTTCTGAAAATCTATGGTGATAAGGTGCGTTGCATAGAGGGCAAGAGGGTGGGGTGGCAGGAAAACTTTCCTGGTGCCCAGTAGCGGCCCTAGCAATGCTGTATGAAAGGAACTGACGCAGTGCTCTGAGTGGGAGGTGCATGGGAGAGTGCAGTGGCATTCACACAGCACAGCACATAGAGATGCAAAAACGCTGACTGTCCTTACCAAAGAAAGGATGGGCACTGTCAAAGTTAATGGGGAGGCTGAAGCCCCCCGACCCTGCCAGGCTGTCACCAGCTCTTTGTTACTTGGTTTCATGTTTTAGGAGGATGGTGAGGCCACTGAAGTCTTGCGAGTGGCACATGGTGGGACCAGACCTGTGTTTTATAAAGAAACCTCTTACCAGGACGAGGTACATCACTGTCATCCAAAGTAGAGAGGACAATGGCTTGACCTCAGTTCCAGTGGTATGAAGAGAGGCAAAGGCTACCACAGTAACCACAGCTGCCACGGACCATGACAAGCATTTTACTTTATTTATTTATTTATTTATTTTTACTCTTATTTTTTGTGTTACTAGGGATTGAACCCAGGGGAATTCTACCTTTGAGCTGCACCCCCAGCCCTTTTTATATTTTATTTTGAAACAGGGTCTCACTAAGTTGCCAAGGGCCGCACTACATTGCTGAGGCTGGCCTCAAATCTGTGATCTGCCTGTCTCAGCCTCTGAAGTACTGGGATTACAGGTGTGCACCACCACACCTGGCTCACAACAAGCATTTTATTTTAATTAATTAATTAATTTATTTATTTATTTTGAGGTACTGGGGATTGAATCCAGGGGCATTCTACCTCTGAGCTACACCCCCAGCCCTATTTTTTTTCTTTATTTTGAAACAGGGTCACACTAAGTTGCAGAGGGCCTCACTAAGTAGCTGAGGCTGGCCATGAATCCGGATCTTCTGGTCTCAGCCTCCCAAATACTGTGATTACAATAGTGTGCCACCACGCCTGGGTTATGACAAGCGTTTTAAATGCCTTGCTTTATTTACTCATCAGAACAAATTCAGAACAATACTGCACAATAGTAAAATTGTGTGTGCTCTCTCAAGTCTCAAACAGGTGAAACGGTGACACAGTAACATGGCTCATTGGTACAGGAGCTGCTACTGGAACTGAAATGAGCGTGAGTGTAAAGCCATATTTCAACAGTTAAGAGAAGGGACTAGATAAGTGACTGTTGGCATGTCATGGAGAAGAAGTGCAGGTTGGCCCTGAGGTTTCTAGTTTTGTTTATGAGTAGATGATACCATGTACAGAAAAGAGAGAAGAGAAGAAGAGGAGCAATAGACTGGGAAGGAAAAATAATGAGTTTATTTGAGAAGTAGTCATTTTTTTAAGCCAATGCAGAATATGCAGAGGAAGATTGTAGGAGGTAGATATTCAAGTCTAGAGATGAACTTTAGGGATTACTACAGGCAAGTTGATGCCATGTGAGTTGACAACTGCCTTGTAGACATTATTAAAAGAGAAAGAAACTGAAGATAGAATCTTGGGCGAGTCTATCATACATTAGAACAGACTGGGTACTGCAGAAGTAGAGTTGCCCTGGATTTTCCCAGATTAAGTAAATTAGAATTTCTAAGGTGAGGCCCAGGTATTGGCAAGGTGCGAAAAGCTCTGTGCTCACTGTAGCCCAAGCAGGGGACAGAGTGAAGGGAGGGTGATGTAGGTCTGAGGGCCATGGGGGAGAGTAGCAGCTCGTCATGACTGAGAGAGGTCTGGTAAGGCAGAGCCCCCAAACGTTCAGGAGCTGTTTCAAGGAATTCATGATGGAGGAAGGCAACTACCAGGATAAGGAACTGGAACAGAAGCAGGGAGTATGGCCTTTCCTCCAAGGATTTAGGTGGTAAATCTAAGTAGAGATCTAGGAATACTTTTGTGCAAAGAAGTGGCATGGCTGGGAGAGACTTCAGGTGTACAAGCTACACAGAGCAATCAGAAGGAGACGGGTAAAGGAAGATGTGAGAGAGAAGAGACTACTGAGATCCCAGAGGATGTAAGTGTATGGGAACTGAGTCCAGAACATAGGGTGTTCTTGAAAAGGAGGAGGCACATTCTTATGCAGTGAAATAAAAGTAAGTGAGATGGATGGATCTTACTAAGAAAATGGAAGGAAGAAAATTTCAGAGTTCACATCTGTTATGGTTTGGATTTAGAATGTCCCCTAGATGTCATGTCATAGACAAGGCAGCCATATTGGCTTGGTTACGAGGAGGGGTTCCTGGGGGTGTAGCCTTGGGAACTATAGATGTGTCTCTCCCCAGCCCCTTGTTCTCTCTCTCTCTCTGCTTCCAGCCTCCATGATGGGACAGCAGGGTTCCTCCGCTCCTGCCCTCTCTGCTCCCCTGCCATGCCGAGCTCCACAGATGTGGCTCAGCCTAACATGGATTGAAACCTCTGAAATCTCCAAAGCTATGAGCAAATAAATCTTCCTTCCACTAAGTTGTGGTCATCAGATATTTTGGGTCACAGCAGTGAGAATACTGACTCAAACAACATCCGACTATCTTTATTTTCCTGAAGTAGGAGACTATTGAGTCTCTTTCTCCTAAAACCTGTGGTCAAGATTTAAGGCACCTCTAACTTCATGACTTTGGTATGAGGGAAAATTCCAGAAATCAAGATTTAAGGAAATCAGAAGATTAAAGCCAAAAATTATAGATAGAGGAAAGGAAGATGTAGCACTGAAGCAAACTGAGATGCCATGAGACCTAATTAAACAAGTAGTCAAAGCAGTCAGGAGGAGAAGGGAGCTAGGGGAGGAATCCCAGGGCAGGTGCCCACCTGGCTGTTTTTGCCATTCTGTAGCTGCTTTCCTCCCTGAGAACAGGAACAGAAGAACCATGTCTGCTCTCACTGTTTCTATTTAGCGTAGTGCTGGAAGTCTTAGCCGGTCCATTAAGGCAGCAAAAGGAAATCAAACATGTGAAGACTGGAAAAGAATAAATCTTTCCCTATTTGCACATGACATGAGGTTCTGTACAGAAAATTCTGAACCATCTAAATAAAACTCCAAGAACTTCAGCAAGATCAACCTACAAAAATTCATTGAATATCTATATACCATCATAGAGAACACAGAGAAACCAAAAGTAAATACATAATACTATTTGAAATCATCTTATAAAGTGAAATATTGCTGAGCACATGTCTGTAATCCCAGCTACTCTGAAGGCGGAGGCAGGAGGATCGCAAGTTCAAGACTATCCTGGGCAACTTAGTGAGATTCTATCTCAAAATAAAAATAAGAGAACTGGAGATGTAGCTCAATAGTAAAATGCTCCTAGAGTCAATCTTCAGTAACAGAAAAAGAAAAAAAAGTTAAATAGTAAGGTAAAACTCTACCAAAATATGGATAGAATTGTGTTCTGAAAACTACAGAGTGCTGATGGAAGAAATCAAATGAGATCTAAATTAATAGACAAATATACCAAGAACTTGGGAACAGAAGTCTCCAGATAGTAAGAATGTCAATTCTCCCCAAATTAATGCATATACTTAATACAATTCCTATCAAAATTCCAGTATGTCTTTCTGTATATGTAGATAAGTTTATTCTAACACTGAAAGGCTGTAGACTCATACAGACATGGTCAACTGATTTGTGACAAAGATGCAAAAGAGATTCAATGGAGGAAAGAGAATCTTATTACTGAATGGTGCTGAATGAAGCTACCTAAACCTCACAGGTTATACAAAAATTAACTCAGCATATGTCACAGACTTAAGTAGAAAATGTAAAACTATAGAAGTTTTAGAAGAAAACACCCCAGAACTTTGAGCTAGGCAAAGAACTTGTGTTAGTCAGTTTTCCATCACTGTAACAAAATATCTGAGAAAAAACTTAAAGGAGGAAAGATTTATTTTGGCTCATGGTTTCAGAGGTTTTAGTTCATGGCCACCTGGCTCTATTGCTTTTAGGCCTGTGGTAAGGCAGAAATATGGCAGAAGGGTGTGGCAGAGCCAAGCTGCTCACCTCATGATAACCAGGAAGCAGAGAGAAAAGGGGGCCAGAGACAACATAAGTAGGCCCCCAGTGACCTACTTCCTCCAACTAGGCCCACCTCCTACGGTTTCCACCACCTCCCAATAGTCCATTTAATTATGAACCCATTAATGGATCAATCTGATCAATTGATAAAATCAGAGCCCTCATGATTCTCCAAAGCCCCACCTCTGAACATTGCTGCACGGGGACCAAGCCTTCAACACATGAGCCCTTGGGAAGACTTTATACCCAAACCATAACAGAGATCTTAGATATAACATCAAAAGCAGGACCTATAAAATGAAAAAGAAAAAGATCAATTGGACCTCACAGAAATTATAACCTTTTGTTTTGCAAAAGGCTTGATTAAGAGTATGAAAAAACAAGCTATTGACTAAGAAAAATATTTGCAAACCACCTAATAAAGGAGTCATGTCTAGAATATATAAAGAACTCTAAAAGCTCAATAGTAAATAGAATTCAGTTAGTAAATGAGCTGGGGTTGAAGGTGCAGCTCAGCAGTAGAGGGAGAGAGAGAGAAAGAGAGAGAGAGGAAGGAGGAGGAGGAGGAGGAAGAGGAGGAGGAGGAGAAGAAGAAATAAAGAAAATGGGCTAAAGACAAGAATGAACATTTCACAACAGAACATATACATGCAACAAATAAGTACATGAAAATATATTCAACATCTCTCCCCATTAGGGAAATACATAATAAAACCATGATGTGATATTACTACACACCAATTAAAACTACTAAAATAAAAAATAGTGACAATACCAAATACTCGTGAAGATGCAAAGAAATTTAATCACTTATACATTGCTGATGGTGATGCAAACTGCTATAGTTACTTTGAGAAACAGTTTGGCAGTTTCTTAAAAATCTAAACATACCGTAGAAGTAAACAATCACACTCCTGAATGTAAACTTATATTCACAGGAAAATGTGTATATGAATGTTCATAGCAACTTTATTTGTAGTTGCCAAAAATTGGAAATAATCCGAAAGTCCTTCAGTGGATGAATGTTTAAGCACCCGATGACCCAGAGGCAATACCTGATATACTTATCAATAAAAAGGAACAAGCAGGGATACATGTAAGGACTTGGATGAATCTCAAGACAATCATACTGTGGGGAAGAAACCAATCTCAAAATGTTACATGCTGTGTTATTCCATTTATGTAACCTTTTCAAAGTGCCAAACTTAAAGATGGGTAGAGTAGATGAGTAGTGACAAGGTTGAAGAAAGGATGCAGGGTTTAGGGTGAAGGATGAGGAGAGGGATGTGTGACTGTAAAGGGGTAGCAAGAGGATCTCTGTGACAATGGGATAGTTCTGTATCTTGATTATAGCGCTGTTTACATGAATGTATGCAGGGCTAAAACTGCATAGAACTACACACACACACACACACACATGACTGTATGTGAAACTGGTGAAATTTGAATACAGTATTTTACCAACGTCAATTTCTGGTTTTGATACTGTACCATACTTACCTTCAAAGTAAACTGCATAAAAGGTACATGGGACGTCTCTCTGCTATTTTTGCAACTACTTGTGAATCTATAATTATTTCAAAATAGAAAGATAAATATATAAGCCCCAAAATGGGACAAACAACTTAGTAAACATGTTTTTTTTTTGTCCTGTTTTGTGTTTTAGTCTTTGCCAAATGCTCTTAGCCTTTCACCATGTCTCATGGCTTAAACTGTGTCATGAAGTGTTCAATGGCCAAAAAGGGTAAAATCAAGATCTCAATGCCGGTTGTGTGAGAAGATTTTGTTTTTCAACTGTTGTTTAACTTTAAAACTTTAATTTTTGAAAAAATGGTTTTCAATTTTTTACTTTCTTGGAGTTTTTATTTTTAAGTATGTTAAAAATAAATGGAAATTTAAAAGTACTGGATGACTTGGGTGGCAGGGCTGTGGGTGGTTGCTGTAGCATCCTTGCACATCTCAATACTAATGTTTCAAAAACCAACATCCATTAAAACCAAAAGGCACCGGGACCAAACCTTCAGGGCAGAGAGTCTTTTCTAAGAGATTTTGGTCTGAGGTCCTTTAAATCTAGAATTTAAAAATTGTCCTAGGTGGATTCAGATAAGCAGCCAATTTTGGAAATTTCCAGACTAGAGGATGCTGAAGTCCTCCTTCTAGACTTAATACGACAAGGTACCCTAGAGCCCATCACAATGGTTTAGTGTTGGCTCAGATGTATTTCCTCATGAGGGAACTTGAGATTCCAGAGGCATAGAGGATGTGTAACCAACCCATTCGGTCTTACTTCAGTTTTTCCTCTTCTGGTCAGGTGTATGGTTCGGCCATACCGACTCCTCACCTTAGTTCCCTCCCGTGCACTTATTGTCCTCTATGAGCAGATGTGCAGCCACCTGTATCTTTGGTTCTGTCCTTACTGTCACCTTCAGTGTGGATTTCTGGGTACACCCTTGTAATTCTTTAGTTCTCATTTCAATCATTAAACATTTGAATTTTAGGACCTAGTTTACATCTCTTATCAGTGAGAAAACATTTTCCAATTCAAGACTCTCCACTAACTCTAGGGGTGGCTCTAGCAGGCAGTGGGTAAGGGCTCTGGAGTTGGGTGTTGCTGTGGAATGTGGTTGTTTGGCTAATGACCTCACCAGCAGTGGAGAGTGGTCGGGCCCTGAACTCTGCATCAGTGGAGAATGGGGCAACAGCTCAGAGGCTGATTCTCATCTGTTGGAGGAGTCGATAGTGCTCACCTGTTATATTTCATCACCAACTCTTCCTCCTCTGTCGTGGGAGTTCTTGGTTTCTTCTCCCTTTGCTTCATAATATTTGTGCCATTTGGATTTTCAGCTGCCTGCTAATTAAATCTTGATGAGATCTCAACCTTGGGTGATATCTAATGACGCTGAATGCAGGACTTCATTCTGAGGTGTCTGCGTGTCAGTGGATGCTGCTGCACCTGCCACTGGGGTGGAAGAGGGAGAGAAGCTCGGCCTCCATCCACACTGCCTCCTTTGCTCCATGAAAAAAGATCGGGGATGTTTGAGCTGTGGTAACCTCTAGAATATGACTTCTAACATGCTTACATTTATACCTTTGATAAAAGTGAAGACATCTTTGTGGGGATTATCTCAGAAACGTTGAGAATGAACCCACAGCACAGAGTGAGAATTGTATTTGTTTTCTCTTTTGTTAACACATTCACAATTTTATCCAACAAGCTACCAAACCTATCCAGTAGAATTTCCTCTATCTATGCTAAGAATTTAATAGAAATCCCTTGACAGGAAGGCTGAAAGAATAGGTTTGGTTGCCATGCAGTCCAAGAATCTTCTTTTCTCCCATTTTCCAGATTGTGCTGATCCTTTTCTGCGTGTCCAGCACCATTCTTGTCCCATCATAGTCTGTGCTGGGTTGTTATTTTCTGGTGCCCTCACACTTATCCTCAACCTTAAGAATAACTCTCAACTAAACGCCAAGTACTTCTCACAGATGGTTTCATTAAACCCTTAAAAAACATAAATGAGGTTGTTTTATATATTTATGCTTTTAGACAGTTTATAGATGCTGAGGTACAGAACACTTAAGTAATTTACTTAAAGTAATACAGTTAGTAACTGAACTGAAATTCAGATGTAGGTCTGTGTTATATGATACGTATTACATATATACACAAAATATATACCATATATATGCATAATAATAAGTTGAACATGTAACCCATCATTCAGTCTAGTAGGGACTTGAAAAGGGTCAATGTTCAGCAAGGCATGAGGGCACAGACCTGTAATCCCAGTACTTGAGAGGCTGAGACAGGAGGATCACAGGCTTGAGGCCAGCTTCGGCAACTTAGCAAGACCCTCAGCAATTTAACAACATACCATTTCAAAACAAAAATAAAAAGGGCTGGTAATGCAGCTGGGAGGTAGAATGCCCCAGGTTCAATCCCCAATACCAAAAAAAAAAATAGTCAATATTCTTAAACTATTACCCTATGATGCCTCCTTTATGAAGTTGTTCAATCTCTTCTTGCAGAATGCTGTTACATCTAATGCATATATGAAATGCCCACCACTCTGCAGTTATCCTTGGAGAAGCTTTTCAGGCAGTGTTTGCTCAGGCCTGCAGGTCTGTCTTCCTTTCTCTTTTGCTCTGGGGTTTAGTGTTTGCTTGTCTAGGCTCAATTTCCTGACTCAGAGGACCACAGGGTGGGAAATGTAACCCAGAGACTGAGATACTCTGAAATGGTGTCTCCAAATAGTATCTCCATTGGGCTGGAGCACTGTGTCCATGATGCTTTCTGAATAATATCAAACTTCTTTCATTTCTCCCTGATGAGGAAATTTCCAATTTCCCCATTCCATGACTGCTTTCCTGTGAGACATACTATCACCAGATACTCAGCACCCACAGCTCAACGGAATCCTCTTCCACAGCATAGGAATCCCCAGGAACTAAAGAGAAACTTTTAAAGACTGTTTCCTGACATCTGACTAGTAGGAGCTCGAAGTCTCTGAACCACGACAAATCTTCCCAACAGCAGGAAAAAAAGAAAAGAAACCAAAAAGCATGACTGCTTAGGTACACTTTAGGACTCAACGTTTCCCTAAAGTTTTGACTGTAGGGATGGTTCGCAGTCAGTTTTGCCAAGGCCAATATGGTCTTGACTCATTGAATATGGTATTTTCACCAAAAGGTCTCTGAAGAATATGTTCACTTTTTTTGATATGGAGATACAGTTTTCATATTTATAGACCTGAGTTAGAAGCTGCAAATTTGAAGACGTGTGCGGAAGTGCAGCTCAGCAATTGTTTAACAAGTCAGTACTCAGCAGATGTGGTCTCTGCTTTCCCAGCCCTCACAATAGTTCAGAGGAGGAGGCATGCACTTCAATCGTTTTCAATATAAGAAGCTAAGACCCAAGTGCTTTAAAATATCAGAGAAATGTACTGACCCTCAACCTTGTAACCTAAGGTGTACAATCGCCTTACTAACTAATATTATTTGTAGTGATAAGCAACTGGATGCAGCTGTGGCACCTGTATTAGTTTACTATTGCTTTTATAACAATTTGCCATGAGCTTGGTGGCTTAAGACAGCACAAATTTATTATGTTACAGTTTGGGAGGCCAGAAGTCCAAAATGGGTTTCACTGGGCCAAAACCAAGGTGTCCGTGGGTCCATGCTGCCTCTAGTGGCTGTGGAGTACAATCGTTTCCTGGCGATTTCCACCTCTAGAAGTCGCCTGTGTCCCTTGGCTCAGGCTCCTGCCACCATCAGCAGAGTCAAGAGCATAGCATGTGCCGGGCGTGGTGGCGCATGCTTGTAATCCCAGTACTTTGGGAGGCAGAGACCAGAGGATCCGGGTTCGCAGCCAGCCTCAGCTCACGCATGCGCGTGCACGCACGAGCGTTCGCTCTCTTTCCCTCCCTGTCTCTGTCTCTCCCTGTCTCTCTCTCTCTCTCTCTACTTAGTGAGGCCTCCACAACTTCGTGAGACCCGGTTTCAAAATAAAGTATAAAAAAAAATAGGGCTGGGGGCGTAGCACGGAGGTAGAACGCCCCTGCGTTCAATCCCCGGTACCGCAAAAAAAAAAAAAAAAAAAAAAAAAAAAAAAAAAAAAAAAAACAAAG
>PVJS01035518.1:0-20964 GCA_004027185.1 Glis glis | reverse complement strand
TGGTTTATACATATTTGAAAGATAAAATTTTTACTAGAACAACCCATGTCACGAACATGCCATTTTAACTACATTCCCACTGATTTAGGAGTTAATACAAGTATATATAATACTATAGAACATATTTTCTCTGTGTGTATATCCTCACCTAATGTCTGTTTCAGTGGAAAATAACAAATTCATAAAACAGAGCATTTTTATACCATTTCTTAGCATAAATAAAACCATATCTTAACTTTGTATGTAAGTTGGAAAAAGTGTTAACTCAGTCTGGTTCCCTCAACTGAAATGAGGACTATGCAAAATTCGATCTTTTATATTACAAAAAATTATTTTGTTTTGTTTTCAGTACTAGGGATTGAACCCAGGGGTATACTACCATTGAACTACATCCCCAGCCCTATTAATTAATAATTATTAATTAATTAACTTAGAGATAGGGTCTTGCTAAATTGCCCAGGCTGGCCTGAAATTTGCATTCCTCCTGTCTCAGCCTTCTGAATTGCAGGGATTACAGGCATGTTCCACCACGCCCTTCACGATTAATGTTTTATAAGAACGTATAAATAGAACTTGGATACTTAATTGGCTTTTGCCCCTGTCCAGACATTATTTGTTATTTATTAGCATCTCATAACATTTTATGTGTTAACTTATGAATTTGGTAGAAATATATCTTGGTTAAAATTGATCGGCAACATTTCTATAATCAAAAAATAAAAATTATTCTATTTGTGTAATTACCTCTTCTTAGATTAATGCACTGATTTTAGAAATATAACATTCTTTTCATCACCAGTGAGATGAGGCATACTGAAAGAATACTTTTTTTGCGTGTGTGTGGTACTGGGGATTGAACCCAGGGGGGCATTCTACCTCCCAGCTACACCCCAGCCCTATTTTTTATTCTTTATTTTGAAACAGGGTCTCACTAAGTTGCAGAGGGCCTCACTAAGTAGCTAAGGCTGGCCGTGAACCTGCGATCCTCCTGTCTCAGCCTCCCAAGTACTGGGATTACAAGCGTACGCCACCATGCCCAGCTGAAAGAATACTTTTAAAAATACCAAGAGATTAGTTGTCCATGACTGGACAAGTTGTTTTCTTAGGCTTAATGTACAGCTTTACTATGGAACATCTTGCAGACATCATTGACATCAGCTGGTTGGGAGCAGAAATATCAACACAGATACAATTTTTAACCTTTTTTCTTTTTTTGAATATTTTATGTTCAGTCTTAATATAATTTTTATTAGAAAGGATTAAGTTTATTTTGTAAATCAATCACTCGATTTTTTTTTTGTCTGTGGTACTAGGGATTGAACAATAGGTGCTCTACCACTGAACAATTCCCCCTGGCCCTATTATTTTATTTTTTATTTTGAAACAGGGTCTCACTAAGTTGCCAAGGCTGGCCTTAAACCTGCAATCCTCCTGTCTCAGCCTCCCATGTACTGGGATTTCAGGCATGCACCAGTACACTTGGCATAACAGGTTTTAATAATTATAAAAGTTATATTATTCTGCATATGTAAAATATTTAGTTTTTAATTTGGAGCTCAGAGAACCCAGTCTAAGAAAGAAAAATGTACATTTTTTGGTGGACAGTTTATTCAACAGACTGTATTATGGTGCCTTTATGTTTACCAGACACCCAGTTATAAGTTTCATGGAAGGAAGCTGGGTGTGGTGGCACACTCCTGTAATCCCAATATTTGGCTGGCTGAGACAGGAGGATTGTAGATTCAAAGCCAGTTCAGCAACTTGGCGAGGCTCTCAGCAACTTAGTGAGACCCTGTTTCCAAAGAAAAAATAAAATAGGGCTGAGGGTGTAGCTCTGAGGTAGAACACCCCTGGGTTCAATCCTTACTACCACTACACACACCATAGTTTAATGTAAAGAAAGCTTTACAACACAGCGATATTGATTTGAGTAGGTAGTGTTTATTTCCTCCTTAATCTTAAAATTTCTTATATTAACACATTATACAAATATATACTTTTAAGGATAAATGCCTTTTTATTTTGCTAAATGTTTTTTCATTTTAATTTTTAAATAAAACACCAGGATTTTTATAATCCATAAGTAATTCCTCTTTAAAACTGCTTCGTATAATCTTCATTTATTTTTCTACTATTTCTACTTTGAATCAAATCACAACCTCTAATATATTTGAGATTTTTGGAACTGATATTATTTTGAGGTATAAAGTAAAATTAATTTATTTTTCAAACTTTGTAAAAATATTATACACACACACTAGTGGACATTAAGTGTTGCCATTTTATTTTACTGACTGGATTAAAAATTAATTTTTTACTTCAAAGGATTGTAAGGAATTTCCTTTTTTTCTTATGCTTTTGCAAAATCGTAAAGTTGGGATAGTTTGCATAGTTTGAACATAGCATACAGATAAAAGATGTAAAATGAGACTACTCCCTAGTAATCTTTTTCTTTCATTTCTCTCCCTTCTCCTATCCCCTAACATTGATCGATTCCTAAGGTCTAACTCTGATCTGTTTCTCTACCATCTGACTTTTCCCTGGTAAGCACAGAGCCTTTCTCTGCTTGGTGATCATCACTGGGCCCATCATTCTTAGATGATCCTTCCCTCCCTCCTGACTTCCAGTTGCATGTCTCTGAGAGGTTATATAAACTTTCCACTTGGATGCCCTGTTGTCACTACATTATCTGTGATTAACTGGACTTAACCATATTCCTCATGGATGGCTTTCAAGTTTTAGTTACGTAATGCTTCTCTCAGTCATTTGCTCTATCCTTTACCTGAAGGGTCTGAGCTGAGGCCCTGTAGACAACTCCGTGAGCAAGGTCAAGATTTTAACATTCTAATTCTGGGTAGTGTCCTGTGTCACCAAATAACATCATTACCCTGTAATAGTCAAGGAACTGAATTATGTTTATTAATGTCCCTTTTACATTTATTATAATTAAGAATAAAAATGAGCTATTGATGAATATATGCATTAGATTCTGGTGATATGTAAGAAACACCTCCTTTGACTTTGTAGAATTTTAAATTTCTGTTATTATTTTACCCTCATGATTCTTTCCTGAAACCAAGTTACTGAGAAAATCAAGACAAAGTGATTCTAAAATTTGATAAGTTTGAATGATTTCTTATTAAGGTATGGCAGAGAATACTGATACATAAAAATGTTATTTATATGGAGCTAAAATTTGTCATTTTGGGATGACAATTTTTAATTTATAATTAAATATATTAAGCATTTTTCTGAGTAATAAAAGCATGACATGATTGCTTTGCTTTAGGTTGAATTCTAAATAGACGGAGGCTTGTAATTGGTACTAATTATTTTCAGCGGAATATGTTTATTTTATTTTATTTTTTGCTTGAAGTTGCATTTTTCTCTTTTTTTTCCTAAAACAGATTTGATCTTTGTTCAGATTTAATTCTGAGAACTGTATTTGCCCCAGCTAAATCATATAGTTGAATGTCCCAGCTAAATGATATAATTTAATGTCAACAGTCTCTTGCCTAATCATCTACCATGCTGGCCTGAATGTGGCTTATGTTAGCTCTGAGTTTTGCATCCATCCATCCATCCAGTCTGCAGAAATGCCGGCTCTTCTCAACAGTGCAAAGGCTCACAATTTAATTCAGATCCTGTTCTCCAAGAGGTGTGAGGGCTTTAACTGCCCTCTCAATCCAGATTTATGAACTAGTCCTGTGCTCTTAACTAGATTAGTTCTTTTTATATCAACAGCTTAAAGTAGGGCTGCTGTCTGAGCTTTTGGTAGTAAATTTGTCAATGTCTCCTTCATTAATCTCAGATACAAAAAGCAGCAGATAACAGGATCAAAGTCTCTGGACCCCGGTTTTCACAGCCTGAAAAGAGCATGAAAGGGTTGAGAGAATGGGGGGACTAAAGAGATGTGAGGAAGTGTTCCATTGGGGAAAGGGGGTGACTTGATGGCTTCTGTCATTAATCCTAATTAATTGCCAAGGGTTTTAAACTCGAGTTATTAATACTACAGTTAAGACTTTAGTAACTGTTCATGCTTTGCCTTCTGATGGTCTCTCCTGAGTTAAGAATTTTCAGAGGGAGGGGAGGTGTGTGTGTGTGTGTGTGTGTGTGTGTGTGTGTGTGTGTGTTTCTTACATAAATATTTTCATTTACATCTTTCAAACATTCCTCTGGGTTAATATTCAGGCCTTCACCTTTTGACAGTTACTGTAGGGCAGTTAGAAATGGTAGACAAGTAACAATAAATCCAAATAGATTCCCTAGATATAGCAACAGCAGTAAATCTGAATAATATTACTTTCATGTTTACCAGCACACAAAATACTTCACTGAAAAGGAAATGACAGAGTATGGGGTGAAATAGAAGGAGGAGAATCAAGACTTAGAATAAAGAAAAGAAAAGGAAAAAAAATCATGAAGAATGGGAAGGATATTATTTCTCTGAAAAATTTGCAGGCAATAGGAACATGAAATATTTAAATAATAAACTAGAAATGACATGTTTTTTTAGGGTGCATATCCCACTACTGTATTCCCAATAACTTGGAAATAAGTAGATTAAGTGGGGTTTTTTTTTCTTAAAATCTTCTTTTCTCCTCCTGTGGCTGTTTCCCTCATGTTTGTCATTAATCTCATTCTACTACTATATGTCTAATGTGAAATTGCTACTAATTATATTAAATGTGAGTTTTTGTGCCACCAAGAACATCTTGTGGTTCTGTAAGGAGAAATCTTTTAAAAAACAGATAAGGCTCAAAACTTTACAAATACATTTTCAGGATTATAGCTCATGTTCTCTGCACAGTTGGGGACACACACACACACACACACACACACACACACACAAACTCTGTAATGATAACATGCAACACACTGAATTATGTTAGTTTTTGCACTTATTTCTTACCTCTGATGACAGTGAACTAAATCTCAGCAATAAGGTATAGTCAGTGAATTTTTACTAAACTGTCTGCAAATTTTTTTTTTTGTGGTACTGGGGATTGAACCCAGGGGCATTCTACCTTCAAGCTACACCCCCAGCCTTATTTTTAATTCTTTATTTTGAAACAGGGTCTCACTAAGTTGCGGAGGGCCTCACTAAGTAGCTGAGGCTGGCCGCCAACCCGGATCCTCTGGTCTCAGCCTCCCAAGTACTAGGATTACAAGCATGCGCCGCCATGCCTGGCTGTCTGCAAATTTAAAAACTACAAATTTGGCTTTGAGATATAAGTTTCTTTTTTGCAGTCGTATTTTCTTTCTTTTATGATTTGCGTTAGATGTAAATAAGAAGAACATAAAGACAAAATAGTCTGTTTTATTTGTACAGCTACTTATTTTTGTACATAGTCCCTAATTATTGAAGATGTAAAAGTCTGCAGGTGTCAAGAGTTGAGATTCTAATTTATAGACTGTGATGAGCCAGTAAAAATTTTGACTGGGCAGTAATATAATCCAAGGAAAATTAGAATTAGGCTCTTGGAAGGTTCACAAATAAATTTGTGACTGGAGTAGAGATGATGTGTTTTTCTGTATGGGTTAGCTCTATAGCAATGTTTCTATTTTTGTATCATGGGACATAAAAGGAATTAAATAAAAATTATGATATAGCAATTCTGCTGGAATTTTGGTCAAGTGGGTTTTTGGATTAAATCACTTTTTTTCCAATAATAATCTCATCTTTTTTTTAGAACACTAATTTATGTTCATTAACTACAGAATAGTCAAGAATGGCTTCAGATATTTGTCTTGATTTGTCAGGGCCCTTCTTCCTTGTTTCTCAGGAATATTTAGGTAGATCCCTGAGGCTCAGAGTTCTAATACCAATGTTTATACATGGGTGTACGCATGAGCGCACGCATGCACGCATGTGTGGATGTGTTTGTGGAGGGGTGTTTATGTTTCTATTTTGAGGTGTCAGGGCACTATTATTGTTGAGGGAATTCATAATTTTAGTAAAGAGACTTTCTTTACATAGTAAATATTCATAACTCAAATTCAACTAGCAGTCGTTGGACACCTGCTATGTCTTAGGTATGTTCAGTTATGTTATCTTGTTTTTGTCTTGGCAGTCTAAAAGTTATGTGTTATATTATTCCCATTTTACAGATGAAGAATATGAGACCCAGAGGTGTTTAGTGAACTCCTCAAGGTTACATTGCTGAAAAGTGGCAGAGCCTAGATTTAAACTCAGGTGTTTTATTTCTAGTTCAGTGAACATTGCATTATTCCATCCTGTCCTTTATAGCACACCACTTTATTCTTGTGAATCACTGACAAATTAGGGCAATTATGCAGGTCGGGAAATACTTCTAAATTTTTTGTTTTGAACATGACTCTTCTGATGCCTAAACTATTACTTTTATATCTATGTCTTTATTAATAAATTGTTTTGGCATCTATTCAGAATGCATTCATATTGCCCCATGATATACATATTTAATTTTGCATACATCTCTATATAAAATTTGATCTTTAGAAGTGGCAATAAACTTCACAGAAAGTTTGTAGGCTGCACAGAAGAAGGGATATTTTGATCAAAACTGATCTTAGACATTGTGTAACTCAACCTTTTCCTACAACTTCCATCCCCAATCAATTTTGTGCCCAGGAGGAAAAGAATGTTCGAAGGCACATGAGAGATGAAATTACTTATATATTCCAGGAATTGCAGGTTGTTTTGTAGGCTGGATCAAGAGATTGGGAGTTAGGAATGTGGATTACTGAAGGAAGGCAGAAATAAAGCAATTCCTAGAGCCCTTGGTGATATATTGGAAAGGATACTGTGTTGTGAGTTCAGAGACATCAAGTCTCTACACTGTCAGCTTCAACCTGGCACAAATTTCCTAATCCTTCTGGTCCTCAGTTTTCTTATTTGTGTATAAAGACATAAATGATCACAAAGATATCATTGAAGTCCAATAGTCTCGCCATTTTATCAAATTCCAGCCAAGACAGCTCTATGAAGATGAAACTTTCCCCATTACATTCATAAGTGTAGTGACCCCTGAAACCTGCACATCACCTCTCAGAGAGCAGGTGTTAATAATTTTTGATGAGTGAAAGAATTCATACTGGCAAAAAACCTAGTTTATTATTTATAAATATGTTTAATTCATACCTTTATAATAATTAGACATTTTATGAGACCACCAATAATTAATAAATAGATATAACAATTTTCAAGTTACTCTAAGAGTGAAAAAGTGGCATGTATTCCTCACAATATCCTGAAACATGTTAGAATGACTATGATAGGACCACAATTTTAGATCCATAATGGGTATTTTGCTACTGTTATGCTTTAAAATAAATTGAAAATAACTGCATATGGAAAAGAGTAAAGAGGATACAGATTTAAGAGATCAGAATATTTAAATTTTATGCCAGTGTTCTGACTTTATGTCTCCATTTCTTGATGATTTTCTCCTTTTAAAGGAAGAGATATTAATGTGATAATCATTTAAGCAGCAGCTTTCCTATTTAATACTTTTATAAGCAAAGGAGTACACATTAGTACTGTCATAAAATATATAGAGATACATGGAACTATTTTCCCATTGGGTCACACAAAAATTGATTTTCCAACTTGGGCTAACAATAGTGGACAAATGTTAAGTGAAAAATCAATCATTTTGATTCATATCATCAAAACACACTCCTGTTTATTAAATGGTCTTTTTCCTTACAACTAACTAGAGGACATTTGTCTAGCCTCTGACCTCCAGCCTCTGAGTACTTTTAACAAAACTTTCCTGAGGAATATGGTTTGATCCAGATTTTATTCTTATATCAGACTTACTTTACTCTTGATATTGTTTATAAATAGAAAAGAATCTTAAATAATATAATATAATTTAAATCACAAATTCTTGAGACCTTAATATTTCAAATACATGACAGGAATACTTCATTAAGATGAAGAATGAGGCTAGAAATAGCAAAATGTTTGGGGGGGAATATAAAGATCTACCAAGACATAGAAACATAGCTTTATTTTTATTTATTTATTTATTTATTTATTTGCGGTACCGGGGATTGAACCCAGGGGCATTCTACCTCCGCGCTACACCCCCGGCCCTATTTATTTTTTTATACTTTATTTTGAAACCGGGTCTCATGAAGTTGCGGAGGGCCTCACTAGGTAGGGAGAGAGAGAGAGACAGAGAGAGAGAGAGAGAGAGAGAGAGCTGAGGCTGGCCGCGAACCCGGATCCTCCGGTCTCCGCCTCCCAAAGTACTGGGATTACAAGCGTGCGCCACCATGCCCGGCTAGCTTTATTTTTAAATCAGTAAAACGTTTTTTTTAGATCAGAAAAGACCCCCAAGACCTCAATGTAACATATCTTAGATAATCATATTGATGTTAGGTGGTATCTAAACTGCTAGGGCTGAGATTGGAAGTCAAAACTAGATTATTATACCAAGCATGGTGGCGCACGCTTGTAATCCCAGTACTTGGGAGACTGAGATAGGAGGATCACAGGTGTGAAGCCAACCTCAGCAACTTAGTGAGACCCTGTTTCCAAATAAAATATAAAATTGGGCTGGGGGTATAGCTCGGAGGTAGAAGGCCCCTGGGTTCCATCCCCAGTACCACACACACAAAAAAAAACCCTAGATTACTTACCCAACAAATTGTTTAAAAATGTAGTTCTAAGGAAGTTAGCAAACATTGCCATCATTATCATCATAAATGCAAAAAATAAGCATAACCTATAGTGTGGCAGCTATGTCCCAGACATTGTTCTAGGGACCTTACGTATGTTACTCTAAGTTTCAAAATACTCCCTGCAAAGTATTTTTATTCCATTTTAAAGATAAGGAAACTGAGGCTTGGGAAGGTCATGTAACCAGCCAAAGTTTTATGTAGATAGGTAAGTAGCAAGTGGTATTGAAAAATGTAGTTTACTTTGTAAATTCTGCTTGGATTTATGTTTCAAAATTTATTGATCAATTATACAGAAATTTCAGAGCACTTTAGAATTCAGTATTTTAATTGTAATTCATAGGCCCATGCATTAGATTGAGAAAATTATACTGACAAAATCAAATAAAAAGGCCAATATATAACTATTTAAGTAACAAAGGAATCCCTAGTGACTATTTAAATACAAAATATCCAAATCATAAATATTAAGTATTTTCATCAATTACATTATTGTAAATATTCAGGTCAGAAAATATTTGTGGGTTTTTTGGAGGGCACCTATAGATATTATGCTGAGGCCAAGGCTTATGAACAATTATAAAGCTTATACACTTTCCTTAAAAAGAGGAATATTAGCTGGGTGTGGTGGTGCATGCCTGTAATCCCAGTACTTAGGAGGCTGAGACAGGAGGATTGCAGGTTTGAGGACAGCCTCAACAATGTAACAAGACTCTTAGCAACCTAGCAAGACCCTGTTTCCAAACAAAAAATAAAAATTGCTGGGGGTGTAGCTTGGAGGTAGCCCACCTTTGAGTTCAATCCCTAGTACCACCAAAAAAAAAAGAAATGTAATATTAATGGTAGAAATTAAATCAACAGTTTATTCTTAAAATTAAGCTTTTAAAAGTGTTTATTGTTTACAATCTAGAAAACCGAACCAAAAGGAACTGTCCCATCTGAAAGCTAAGATTGTAACACAATCCAAAGTTACATTTTCCAAATATCAAAGTTCTCAGATTCACTACAGAAAAGCCACTATTTTTAGTTTAGGATATGTTGGCACAGTCATATAATTTATTGTCTATAATTTCCCCTTAAAATCTAGTTTTTGGAATATTTCATCATCATTTCAGACTTCACTTAAATTTATATTAAATTTACTGTTTATTTCCCAGATCATTCTCTTTGAGAGTGTGCGCTCTCATGTTGATCTATGGAGCAACTGATTCCACTTGTCAAATTTATCCTTTGATCTATCTGAAAATAGTGTGCCCAACATCATCTTCCAAAAATACAACCCTGCAATGGTTTTTAAAGTATCTCTTCAGGTATGTTAGTGAGAATTGAGGCAAGCAGGCTGCCAGCCATTCTCCATAAGCTCTCTCAAGTGCCCATGGTGGGAACTGACGTTGCCTGTTTGAGGGTCGGCCTCCTTTCAGCCTGCGCGCTTCAGCACTGTGTCGGGTGGTGTGTACCTCAGTCCTGTGTGCTCACATTTCACATGGGAAGGCCAATAGGCTCCTCACGAGAGAACAGTCTTAGAAGCTGTTATTTTGATGAGACACCTTGAAAGACTACCGTGTCATGGCATGCTAACATTATTGTTATCGCTGTTATTATTTTGCTGAGAAAATACCTCTTAATCAAATGACAAGAAACAGTAGATCTCGTGTTCCCAGGGTATCATTCTGGGTACTTCCTCTTGTCTTAGTGTTATTAATAGTGATAATAAGACAATTTGTGTAAATGAAGACATAAGAAAAATATCCATATAAGCTATATTTTAAAGCTAAAGTTATTCATAGTAAACATTTTTCTAATAATTTATAAACATTCACTTTCCAAAGGGACTGAAATCAGAATATTACAGTGATACATGCATATCTACATCTATAGCGGCACAATTCACAAATTATGCAACCAACCTAGGTGTCCATCAACAGATAAACGGATTACAAAATTATGAGATATACACACAATGGAATTCTACTCAGCAATAAAGAAGAACAAAATTAGGTCATTTGTAGAAAAATGGATGGACCTGAAGAACATTATATTAAGTGAGATTAGCCAGTCACAGAAAGTCAAAGGTCATATGTTTTCTCTCATATGCAGAAGCTAGGGAGTAATTGAGATATAAGAGGGACTTTAGATAATGGAGGAGAAACTCCAGTGGAGCAAGGGAGGTGGTTCAGGGGAGGTGGTGGAGGGGGGAGAATTAACAAGGAGGCACTTCCATTGACATTATGTACATATGTGAGAATACTGGTGCCAATTGCCAATCAATATCACATATGGGGAAGGGGAGGGAGTGGAGAGGGAACGGGGGGGGGGAGCTCACCAAGTCACTATCACTCTGAGCTACATTATGATGTGAGACTACAATGCACCAATAAAAGTATGTGTGTGTGTGTGTATATATGTATATATATATATATGTATGTATGAAAAAAATTATTGCTTTTTTGCAAATCTTTTTAGGAATAAGAAACAAAACTTGGGGTTAATTAATATTATTAAATACAATTTAGAGCCGGGTGTGGTGGCGCACGCTTGTAATCCCAGTATTTGGGAGACTGAGACTGGAGGATCCGGGTTCACGGCCAGCCTCAGCTACTTAGTGAGGCCCTCTGCAACTCAGTGAGACCTTGTTGCAAAATAAAGAATAAAAAATAGGGCTGGGGGTGTAGCTTGGAGGTAGAATGCCCCTAAGTTCAATCCCCGGTACCACACACACAAAAAAATACACAATGCAAGGGCTATGTGATCTGTAGGATTATAGGTGACTATTAAAAATTTTTAAATTATATGATTGCTAGATGTTTTCTTTTTGGCATGTTGGAAGACATGAACATTAAAACCATTTCTGACTTGACTTTTCTAAATTTTTGATCAAAATGTTTTTTAGTAAAATTAGAGAGAATAATGAACTATAAGTTATCAATGGAGTCTTATGTAAGAGAAATACGTTTTTTTAAAAAATAATGACTAGATAATCCCTACTTCCTAGGAAATTATTATGAACTCTTTGGGGAGGGGGATGAAGTAAAACCACAAAAATTATAATCCAAAGTGGAACAAGCAAAATTTAGTAATTAAAAACAAAAATATAACTGATTAAATAGTCAAGATGGATTCTAATTTCTAATTCAATTCTTTAATACTTTATGGACTTGAAATCTATAATCGTGCAGCTAGTAATAAATACTTTATTTTGAAGAAATGAAATATTTTTGCAGGATATTAATTCTTAGTAATACATACATGAATGGATTACAGATAGCCAATAATATATATTATAATGCACAGAATGGTATAAAAACTATGTGTGTCTATATATATACATATGTGAAGCCGGGCGTGGTGGTGCATGCTCGTAATCCCAGTACTTGGGAGGCTAAGACCAGAGGATCTGGGTTCGTGGCCAGCCTCAGCTAGTTAGTGAGGCCCTCTGCAACTTCGTGAGACCCTGTTTCAAAATAAAAAATAAAAAAAATAAGGTTAGGGGTGTAGCTCGGAGGTAGAATGCCCCTGGGTTCAATCCCCAGTAACACACACACACACACACACACACACACACACACACGCACACACACACACACATATATATATATTTGTGTGTGTGTGTGAAAGTGCCACAAATTTATATATATATGTGTGAAAGTTCAATCCCCAGCACCACACACATACACACACAAATACATATATATGTATACATATATATGTGTGTATACATATATAATATATAATATATATATAACATATATATTATATATATACATATTTGTGTGTGTATGTGAAAGTGCCACAGTTCCACATCAAATAATTGGTTGTTTTAAAAAATGTGCTAGAATTAGGACATGAGAGGCATAAAAATAAAATTAACCATTTCTTCTTGAGCACACACTATTTTCAGGCAGTCTTTGAGACCCTGAAATATTTAGCACACAATCATCAAAACGTTCGTAATCGCCGGCGTGGTGGCGCACGCTTGTAATTCCAGTACTTTGGGAGGCGGAGACCGGAGGATTCAGTTTGTGACCAGCCTCAGCTCTCAGTCTTTCTCTCTCTCTCTCCCTCTCCCTCCTCCCCCCCCCGTCTCTCTCTCCCTGTCTCTCTCTCTCTCTCTCTCTCTCTCCCTGTCTCTCTCTCTCTCTCTCTCTCTCTCTCTCTCTCTCTACCTAGTGAGGTCCTCCGCAACTTCGTGAGACCCGGTTTCAAAATAAAGTATAAAAAATAGGGCTGGGGGTGTAGCACGGTGATAGAACGCCCCTGGGTTCAATCCCCGGTACCGCAAAAAAAAAAAGTTCATAATCTACTAAAAGGACCAAGAGTCTACACATAGAAGATAAAATTATTAACTATTTTAAATATACATTCAAGGGAGTAACACGAGATGTCAAGAAAGTGTTGTCTAATCAATTTCCAAATGAATGACCTAGAAATGAGCTGCTATTTGAGTTATTATTGAAGATGACTTCAGACCAGGAGGTGAGGTGAGAGCTTAGAGAGGAAGAGAGAGTTGAGTTAATCTTGATGTATTTGTGCAGGTAGAAAAGGTAGGAAATTTTTTATTTGTTGTAAGGCAGTGATCCAGTTATTTTCTTTAGCAACTTTTGAGCTATCTGTGGTGAAAGAATAGAGAATAAATTTAAGTCCTACCCAGTTCTGGACTCTAATATGTATATTACATATGTATATATACATATATATATATATAGGTATCTACATGTATATATATATTTCTAATATACTAGTATATCTTTGGTGAGTCCAATATATTTATAATATATATATTAATATAATATATATTGAACTCACCAATGAACATCTAACAAATATTTATTGCAATGTTTCTTAAGCTTAAAGTTTAAAAAAATAAACTTGTGTCCTACCAGGCAAAATGATTTTATTAAATTCTGTTTTTTTCTAATTTTGTATTAGGACTTAATGAAATCAGGTTTTGTTTTGTTTTTTAAGTATTAGCTTGGCTACAGGCCATATGCTTTTGGAAAGATTGAAGGCAAAAGCAGAAGAAAGCTGGGCTGATGTAAGCACCACCCAGTTAGGGTGGGGGATAAAGTCAAGACTCAAAAATTATAATCCAAAGCAGAGCAGGCAAAACACAAATTGAAGATGCACTTGAACTTTAAAAAAGAAGTTGGAAATGCTTGGTGGGAAGAAAAGTCAGGCCTGCACATGCAGATGAGAGAGGCTCCTTAGATCACAGCACCTGTGGGAGTGCTTTAGGGATGGAGGATCAGTTCTCCTTAGTTTAATATCAGATATTTTCTCTGTTGTGGGTAAAAGGCAGCATCTGTTTTCATTTTTGTAAACTTAGCATCTCTAACTCTCCTTGGCATAATGTTCTTATTTCCCAATTCTTTGCCAGTTTTGATAAAATGAAACACACAAAAACTGAGGTACTTGAATAATTGGCAATGGAAGTGGGGAGAGGAGAGAAGCGAGGGGAAAGAAGAAATAGTAACTTTGGATTGGGAAGTTTTGAAGCTATTTACTTGCTACAGCTATCTTCAGCAGCTTCATTCTTTCAAGAGATGTAGAAAGATACGCTGCTGGAGATGTGGCCTTTCCTTCCTTCTAAGACAGTAGGGGGTTTTATAATTTGATGAGGGTCATTACTGAGGGATGAGGATCCACAGGGTCATATGAGCAATTGTATCTAAAAATGGGTGTTAAAGAGTGACATTTGATATTTTCCAAGGAATGCTGCAAATAGTAACTACTGAAATCATAAATAGACTGGGAAAGAGTGTAAATATAGATATGATAAAGGAGTTTGGGGCTGTATTTCTTTATTTCCAGGATTGAAAATGAAACAGTCCTAGGATGACCATATAGTTAAAAGAGTAAAAATGTGAACAAAGAAATGAAATCTTGAGTGAGAATTTCTAAGTATAGAAGGTAGTTTTATAAACTTAACTGAAACCATGAATATTCAAAGAGGATAGCACTAATACCATAGTTGTTTATGTCCCTTCTTAATTGTAAAATTTTGAGTATAATAATCAGTTGGAGAGCCGGGCGTGGTGGTGCACGCTTGTAATCCCAGTACTTTGGGAGGCAGAGACCGGAGGATCCGGGTTTGAGGCCAGCCTCAGCTCTCTCGCTCTCTCTCTCCCTGTCTCTCTCTCTCTCTCTCTCTCTCTCTCCTTAGCGAGGCCCTCTGCAACTTCATGAGACCCGGTTTCAAAATAAAGTATAAAAAATAGGGCCGGGGGCGTAGCGCGGAGGTAGAACGCCCCTGCATTCAATCCCCAGTACCGCAAAAAAAAAAAAAAAATCAGTTGGACATCTTGTTTTTAAAATATTAGATAATTTACAAATTATAATTTGCAAATAGATGTGTTTTCAGCAAAACTTTGTAAGAAGGACATGTGTTTACTAACAGATGACAATTTTAATCTAGATGTGATCAATTTGTTCAGAAGAGAACTTAGCTTACGAGAGATCTTAAATTTATTCCATACCTTCGATGTGCCAGCTATGTTACATTCCTTTTCTTATTTAATCCTCATAAAAAAGAGGCTCTCCATATGCACATGGGAGGTTAAAAGAGCTGGTCAATGGTGAAGTTTAAGTTTAGAGTTTCTTGACATCACAAATTTCACTTACGATGGAATTAATAACTTATAATCTACTAAGAAGCAAATTTGGGGGTGTTGTGGTGACTGAGATTTTGTATGCATGTTTCTGTATATAATATTTATCATTTATACTTTTCAAACTGTAGTTTTAGCCTAAACTTTCCTAGGAAGAACTCCCTAGGGACTTGTCATCATTAAGGACCTTCATTCAACATTTAATCCTGGTCATCCTTGTTTAGTATGTATGTATGACATTAGAGTAGTTACTATCCACCAGTTTGTATTAGTTAGCTGTTTTGTTGCTGTAACCAATATACCTGACAAGAACAACTTGAAATAAATAAGAAAAGGTTTATTTGGGTTCATGCTTTCAGAGGTTCAGTCTATGGTCAGCCAGTTCCAAGGCAGAAACATCCATGGTGGCAGGGTATGGCAGAGGAAAGCTACTCAGCTCATAGCAGCTAGAAGGGAGAGAGGCAGAGGGGTGGGGGAAGAGAGAGAGAGAGAGAGAGAGAGAGAGAGAGAGAGAGAGAGAGGTGAGAGGAGAGAGAACACGAATGAGAACAAGAGAGAACGAACCAGAGACAGATATTGTACCTAAGTCCAAGTCTCCTATGACCTACCTCCTCCAGCCATACCCGCCTGCCTATAGTTACCACCCAGTAAGTTCATTCACATTATTAACTGGCAATGGATTTGTCCACTTATGATGTTAGGCCCCTAATTTAATTATTTCCATCTCTGATTATTTCTGCATTGCCAACACATGAGCTTTCCTGGAGGACATTCCACGTCCAACCCATAATATACTCTCTACTCAGTAGACAGCTCTTAGTCATCCCTGACATATAAGCATCTTGTGATAGTGCGCCAAACCCATGTTCCTTCCTGTGTTCTCATCCTCTTTGTAGGTACTTATGTTTGTGTCTTTCCTTTTTTTTCATAATGTTCAAATCAATTTTATAGCTAAATTGATGAATCTTCATCCTGTCATTGATATGACAGGTTCTTCTAAGTTTTTAAATAATAGACATTTATTGAGGGGTAATATTTTCTGAACATAAAGCATGGCCAATGGATTTAAAGTCTCTTTTTATCCTGCTAAGAAAAGTACTGGAGAGTTGAGGGAGGGCTAAATGAGCAATGTGTGCATGCATGCTTCTGACACCCTGACACTTATCAAAATGTATAACTACAATGCACCAATTAAAAAATATAAGTTGAAATAAAAGTACTGGCAAGTTAAAGGAGAAATCAGAGAAAGTAATAAAAGTGCTGACTCGAAAATATAATGAACTCCAAAAGGTAGAAATCATGTACACGGAGTACTTATTATAATGCCCACATGAAAAACTTTGCTTTAATCCAAAGATCTCTGTTACTTCTGGAGGCCTTTTTAAGTATTTTTGCATTTAGTTTGAAAGAAGAATGGGGGATTCACTCAATTACTGAAATGGAAATGGAAGAAACCTCCTTTCTGGTTTTAGTCATGAATTAAAGACATCATAATGTATATTTATTGAATGGGTTTAGAAATTCCTTTGTCCCAGAGATTGAAGATTTAAATGCTTTTTAGACTTGTGTAATCTTTGTTTTGCTTAAGACCCTATTCATAGGCATCTGTTATGGTTTATTTTACTTAGGAGAGTTAATCTAAAATGTGCTTCTGAATTTCTGTGTATCTTAATTTGACACTTTAAGAAAACAAAATAAGTCATGCCTGAAATTTAGAATAACACATACTTTGTATTATATGATTTACCCCAGTTTTATTGACAGGAGTCCAGATTCATATATCAGCTTTTTAATTTATTAGCTGATTGGCCTTGAGCAAATTATATAACCTCACTGAGCCTTTTTTGTTTATGTTTTGTTTTGTTTTACTTCTAGCAGATTTTTTTTTTTCAACTGAGGCTTCTTATCTGAACTACAGAACAGAGAAAAAAATTGAGGGACCATCTTCTCAATCTCCTAAAGATGCCCAGTTAATTATAAGGTTTGACTGAGAAGTTATTTTATCATACAGTGGACATCTTTGAGCATTAAGTCTTAATGCACTTATGGAACCCTATCTGAAAAAGGCCAGTGAGAATAAAAAAAATTTCCCACCTTGCATTTTTGTGCCACTATTTTTATCATTAATTGAGAAAATGGTTTGACTTTGCAAGCTAGAAGTGAGCGCAGTCAACTAGTAAGCCATTTTCTTTAGTTCCCAGATTATTATTCAATGAAAAGATGATTTCTTAGAGCTAAAATTAATTTCTCAAGTATATACTTTTCTGGATAAAGTATAATTTTATAACAATAATGAGTAGAGAGGACACAAATCTGTTTCACACAGGCTTATTCAAATCTGTATTTATGAAATTAAGTTTATGAATACATTATGTTTGGGAAGACATCATTTTAGAGTTATGTAATATTTACTGACAAGGTACTTAAAAGTAGATACTAATTATTGTGCATGCCTCTACATCTTTTTTTTTTAATAAATTGTATCATCACTCAGAAATGACCTTGTTAGGTGAGGGGGAAGGCAAGGAAGATGTATGAATGCCTCTTGAGAGCAAGGGGAATGATGCGTATCAGGAGGAGACACTAAAGATTTATTGTCTGTGGCAAAGGAAACACAGATCTCCACGTGCGCAGTAAGTGTTTTTGACATCATCCACAGTAAAGGGTGAGTGGAAGCAATAGGTTAGAAAATATTCTGCTGGGGTAAAATAATAAACATTCTCATTTTGTTGTTTGTATTGAGTTGTCTTGCTGTTTCGTCTTTGTGACACTTCAAACGAGAATGATGGCCATGGCAAACCAATCCTTGTCCTAAATACAACCTTCCTTTCCAAATAATCACACTAACCTAATTGAACTAATATGCAAGAGCAGATCCAGTTATAAGAGGAGGTAGCAATAGACAGAGCAGCATAACTACTGTTTTTTTCTTGAATTTTATATTTTGCCTGTTTATATGTCTTCCCTGTTTACATGAGCTAATTTAAAAGATGATGATATGGGTGATTCACTGAGTCTGCAACTTGAAGGAGGGAGGACAGTTCTGATGGAAGAACTGCAAACCTGTTGTAGGGATCTTAAAACAGCCCCATCTGGCCAAGAAAAGAGGATTTTGATTCGGTTAATATAGTTGAGTTTTTATTTGATTCTGGCCAGAAGAGGCAGTTAACTTATACACAGAAGAGACTCATAGCAATTTGGAATATTATCTACATGGGCTTATTAACCTTTACTTTAGTGAGAAAAGAGAAAAAGCACTGTTTCCTTTTTATGTTTTATGGTATCTAGATCCTAAGGCTTTAGGATTAATACTCTGCCTATAGGCTGTAAACTGTATGGTGAATTTCTTTCTGTCTTCAGGTAGCAGTAACCATCCTAAATAAATGCCTGCAATTAAAAAGACAAAACCAGAGAGGACTTTGCTGTTCACTACCTGTCCCGTTCGTTTGTTTGTAAGTTGGGTCATTTCATAAGAACTATAGGAAAACTGAATTTCCACTGATGAGTCAGCAGAAACAGAATAGGTAGATTTGGAATGCCTGTAATATTTTTCCAGGGTAGTTTTGGTATTCTAATAGGATATTAAAGATCCAAGTTTTGATGTTCCCAAGTCGATGCAATACACCTATGTGGCTTCTGTGACGTGCTTACCAGACCTCCTCAGGACGGAAGCACTCATTGCCTCTACTACTTGCAGTTGAGTCCCTCTCTGGGAACTTCCCCCAGAACTAGATTACACCCCTTCCCCTGAGGTTGCCCTCATTCAAAGACTGGTTGACTTGGGTTTGCAAAGACTTAGTCCCCTGCCTTAATTGTGAACATCTTCAAAGGCCGTCCAGCTTCAGAGCTCCCCTTGGGATTTGCCAAAACTTCTGTTACAACCGCAGCATGGTACAAATTCTCCTTTTGCCCAGTCCTACTTCCTTCACAGATTTGGGGTTGCTTCTGAAAACACTCCCCAGTCAACCCCTCACATACAAATCTTCATCTTAAAGTCTGTTTACAGAAGCACATGACCTGCCCTGGTAAGCTGTCTATGTACCATCCTGCCATATCTGGGTTCCATTCCCGATTTTACTGTTTACTAACTCTGTGCTCAGAAGCACCATCTTAATCTCTCTAAAATTCATTTCTTTTAAACCCTTAAAGGGAGAATTGTTATATAATACTATTTACTTCACAGGGTTTTTTTGAATATGAAATGTTATAATAAAGCACATAACCCAATGACTGAAATGCAGAAAGTTTTTAATAACTAACAACAAAATTTTGATCATGCTTATTATTATATTTCAAAAATTGTCATCCCTGTTTCTCAATTTCACACCCTACATTTTACTATTTTACATGTTCCACTTGGGAAAAGCTCATTCTTTGTGCCTTTACCTTCACTCCTTCCTTTCTTCTGTTTTTAATTTTTTAAAAATACTTTTATTGGTACTTTGTAACTATACATCATAATAATATTCAAAGTGACATATTCATACATACACATATCACTTGGAGACCTGGAATTTAAAGCTCTAGAAGACACAGGGTAAAGAAAGCATAAAAGATAGAGTTCCAAGGGGGAGGAAGGAAATAAAGGGCAGCTGTTAATGAGTTAAAGTTAATTTAAGGCTATGAGTCTAATGTCCAAAGAAGAAACACCAGATATTTTTCTAAGAACAATAGTTACAACCACACACATACAAACTCAAAAGAACGACACACTTGAAATCTCTAGGGAAGAGTGTTCAGACCAAAGCTGTTTTGAATTTTTAGGATACTATTCCATGGACACATTTAGTTTATATTTTTATGTGTCATAACAAATATATTAAAGGTCATATTTGTGATGGACAAAATAAAATTAACTCAGGTTCTAGTTGTTTTAGTTCAGATCTTTTTGACTACACAGGGCTCCTTTCTTCATTCTCTTCATATCAGGGGTGCAAAAGGACAAATGAACCCTACAAAGAATCCTGAAAGGCTGTGATACTCGAGTATCTAACAAAAACTGAAGATTTTTGTGCCAAGATATATTGTGCATCTCAAAAGAGTAGATAATAGGCTTATTAAACAAGAAAATATAAAATTGCTTTTGCAGCTTTATTTTATGTCATATACTCTGCTTAATTTTTTGTGAGGATTAAATGAATTAATACTTGTGAAACACTGAGAGCTTTGCCTGGTATGGAGTAAATGCTCCATAAATGCTAACATCTATTCTATTGAATATCATCAATACCTTGGCAGTCAGTGCATTTCTTCTAACAAGATGATGTAAGACGGGTGATGGTTGACATGAAAATCTGGAAGCCAAGAGTATGGAAATTTTGAAGTATGAAATTAGTCCATGCTTAGGTTAACTACTGCTATATAAAACTGTGGGCTATATTCCTCTAAGTAAGATTTCCATAGTGGACTTTTGCACACACTGCTTTAGCCTGCTAAGTGGTCTGTTGGGCACAGTTGGACCAGGTATCTCTGCCTGTCGCCTTCAGCAGACAATTTTCTGCAGAAGTAATGTGGCAGAAAGGTGAAGGAACTCCAGGCTCGTCACCTAGGGAGCTTAGGATGGAAGAGTCTATTTCCAGGAAAGCTGCTTGAAATTAGGCATAGATGCATGGGTTAAACAAGTGTTTTAGCCGGGCGTGGTGGCACACGCTTGTAATCCCAGTACTTTGGGAGGCGGAGACCGGAGGAT
>PVJS01035517.1:0-20964 GCA_004027185.1 Glis glis | reverse complement strand
CACACACACACACACACACACACACACACACACAAAAAGTCTGGCTAGTGGAGAAGCGAATGAATTTAAGTAAAGGGCATTAGCTGGCTCAGGGAATCCCTGGGAGCCACAGAACTGGGTGGGAGAGCGCTCACACACGGTCATGGCTCGTGATGATTCCTCTCATGATTTTCAACTTTAAGATGATGGGAAAAGCTTATGTGTTTAGTAGAAGCCACACTTCGAATTCTGAATTTGAGAGCTGAGTGTGGTAGCGCATGCTTGTAATCCCAGTACTTGAGAGGCTGAGACAGGAGGATTGCAGATTCAAAGCCAGCCTCAGCAACTTAGCAAGACTCTCAAAAACTTAGCAAGACCCTGTTTCCAAATAAAAAATAATAAAAATAGAGCCAGGGGTGCAGCTCGGAGGTAGAATGCCCCTGAATTCAATCTCTTGCACCACCATAAAAAAAATTGACTTTAGATCTTTATTTCTGAGGTAGTGCTATGTGGTCCAATCCCCTCTGGCGATGTTGGGTAGCAGCAGCGAGTTGTAACTCCCAGTCAGCCCCAGGATCCTGGAGCATACAGCTGACATTCAACTGTGTGTCGTGAACTAAATTACAATGTTCTGTACTAAATTACAATAGTTTAGGCATATTAATAATGCATTTTTAAATTATGATATTTGTCTTTTTTTCCTTTCTATATTTTGGGTGGTACTAGGGATTGAGTCCAGGGAATTCTACCTCTGAGGTACACCCCCAGCCATTTTTTTATTTTGAAACAGGATCTTGCTAAGTTGTTGAGGGACTCGCTAAGTCACTGAGGCTGGCCTCGAACCTGTGATCCTCCTGTCTCAACCTCCAAATTACTGGGATTATAGGCATGAGCCATCACGCCCGGCTTGACTTATTGTATTTTCAGCTAACGAGTTTATTGGGAGGTAACCCCATGGTAAGTTGAGGAACGTCTGTAGTAAAGGGTCCCACTTAGATCGCCTCCAGAGCAGGCTCTGTAGAGCCCCACGCAGTGGTCTCTGGCTTAGATGTCAGGGTTTATACCACCAGCTGCTCTGAGGTGGGCCACAGGACATGGCCCAGGGCCCTCCACCACTGCTGTCTGAAATCTGGATGCTGTTGCTCTCACTGTCATTGGCTTCTGACTCGGGGTCTCCTGAGAGTGCACCTCTCTATGCACCTTGGGCCTGGCCCTGAACCACAGCTGTAAGAAAGACGGGCAAATCGATCCACTCTCAAAGACTTGCAGGTGTGCAAGGTCTCAAATCCAGGAAGGCCACACTCAAATTCATGATATATGTCTGCTCTGGGACTACCGGTAGAAATCAAGGAAGAAGCCATCGTTTTGGGCTGGGTCACTGGAGAACAGATATTTGGGGACCTTACGGTATATGAACTGAAGGAGAAAATCCTGACATGTCCCTGACATGTCCCACCAATTTTGCAAGATTTTTCTTTTTTTTTTTCTGCGGTACTGGGGATTGAATGCAGGGGCGTTCTACCTCTGCACTACACCCCCGGCCCTATTTTTTATACTTTATTTTGAAACCGGGTCTCACGAAGTTGCGGAGGGCCTCACTAGGTAAAGAGAGAGAGAGAGAGAGAGAGAGAGAGAGAGAGAGCTGAGGCTGGCCGCGAACCCGGATCCTCCGGTCTCCGCCTCCCAAAGTACTGGGATTACAAGCGTGCGCCACCACGCCCGGCCTGCAAGATTTTTCTCTTGCAAAAATCTTGGTGAGGATGGGGACACCCACAGATTGTAGAATTAGGGGTTCAACATATTCTTACCTAGACATCACAGAGTAAGTGTGCCCCAGATGTTGTAATATGATCATCTCTTCCAATAAGAAAATGCCTTCAAGCCAGGCACGGTGGTGCACACCTGTAATCCCAGTATTTGGGAGACTGAGACAGGAGGATCACAGGTTCGAGACCAGTCTCGGTAGCTTAGCAAGACTCAGCAATATAGTGAGACCCTGTTTCAAAATAAAAAAGGGCTGGGGGTGTAGGTCAGAGGCAGGATGCTCCTGGGTTCAATCCCCACTACCAGGAAAAAAAAAAGCCTTAAAACTTTCCTTTGAAAATTAAAAAATAAAGTATGTATTTAGGAAAAATTATTCCAAGCCATAAATAGGAGCACTTCCGTTTCCTCTGGATCAGAGTTCGGCCCTGACTGGCTGTGTTTCTGTAGGCAAGCGGCTTAACTTCTCTGCGATTCTGTTAAATGAATGGCTCCGGGCATTTCTATCTAATGTTTTACATTCAGTGTTCACAGTTTAGTCCATTCATGTTAGGAGAACTTTCCCCTGCGCTTTATTGAGATATAATTTATATAAAGTACAAAATATAAAGTATATAGCTTGATGTCTTTTCACACACACACACTCACCCACATAACTACCACCCTGATCATGACATGGAATATTTCTACATTTGAAATATTCCTTATGCTTTTTCCAGTCAATAACCCCACCCCACCCCACAAAATGTTACTATTCTGACTTCTATCACCACAGTTAGCTTTGCATGTTCTAGAACTTCATATAAAATTTAATTATACAATCTACTTTTTTTTATGTCCGGCTGTTTTCATGCACAGTAGTCTCCCCTTCTCCATGTTTTCGTTTTTCCTTCAGTTACCCACGATTGACTGCTGTACAAATATATTAAATGCAACATTTCAGAAATAAGCATCTTCTAAGTTTTTTTTTTTTTTTGCGGTACTGGGGATTGAACCCAGGAGCATTTTACCTCTGAGCTACACCCCCAGCCCTATTTTTTATCCTTTATTTTGAAACCAGGTCTCACGAAGTTGCGGAGGGTCTCACTAAGTAGCTGAGGCTGGCCGGGAACCCGGATCCTCCTGTCTCAGCCTCCAAAGTACTGGGATTACAAGCGTGCGTCACCATGCCCGGCCTTCTAAGCTTTAAATTGCACTCTGCTCTGAGAGGTGTGATGAAATCCTAAGCCACCCTGCTCCACCCGCCGCTGGGGGCACTGTGCACACGACCAGCCGTTTAGTTAGTCACTTCATAGCCGCAGTTGGTTATCAGACAGACTTTGGCAGTATCACAGTGCTCCGATTCAAGTGACATTTATTTTACTTAACAAAAGCCCCAAAGTGCAAGAATAATGATGCTGACACTTATTACAGTATGATGTTATAATTGTTCTATTTTATGATTTGCTATTGCTGTTAATCTCATTGTGCCTCATCTATCGATTAACTTCATCATGGGGATTTATAGGGAAAACACATACACAGGGTTTGCTCTATCCCATTTCAGGCATCCACTGGGGGTCTTGGGATGTTTTCCCATGGATTTGAGGGGACTACTGTAACAAGATATTCTGAGATCCATTCAAGTCATTTTAGGTAAATCTTAAAATCTGAAATTCATAATTTTGGAACAAAAATTATTATTGACTTTTTTTGGTACTGGGATTGAACCCAGGGGTATTCTACCTCTGAGCGACACCTCCCAGTCATTTTTATTTTTTATTTTGAAACAGGGTCTAGCTAAGTTGCTGAGGCTGGCCTCGAACCTGCGATCCTTCTGTCTCAGCCTCCCAAGTATATTATTGACTTTCTCAAAATGGACACATGAGGCACCCTAGAGAATAGGGAGATTTCTAGGTCATCTGAGAGTCTGTATTCTTGATTTAAGCTGCAGAATGTGATCCTGTTGCTAATCCAAAGACATTATTAGGAATAGCAGTAAGGAAAGGAGGGAGAAGGGAAAGATGGTAAAGAGTCAGGCAGGGGCGGCCGGCTAGCTGGGGGAGTGTGCTCCGTGCCTTAATATTCTGGTCTATAGTGTTCTCTTCAAGATGAAGTTCAGTTGTGTAAACAGTTCTGTGCCTGGAATGTAAGGAAGGAGGGAGGGGAGCCAAGGACGGCAGAGACTGCTGGAAAACAGGGAGAACTGGCCTGAATAGAAGAGCGCACCCTTCAGTGAGGCCCTTCTTGAGAACTCATCAGGCGTAACTGAGAATCTGACAGAGTGCAAACAGAAGCGCGGCTTGGCGCCGAGCCGTTCACCCACCTGCCCGTCACCGTCCCCATCCTGGCCCCGTGCTGAATACACGCATCGAGCTGACCTAAGGAACTCTGGAAATGAGCTGTACAGAGACCAGCTGTACATAAGTGTATTCATGGGCGGATGGAGCAATGAGCAAGGCTGGGGCCCCAGCAAGGCAGAGGCTCCTCATCATCATTAAGGTGACCTGGGAAGGGCATGAGCCATACCCTCAAGTCCCCGGTCATCACTTGCAGTTGTTCCCAGCATGAAAGCACTTACAACTTTCATCAAATTGCTGGGAATATTGTAACTGAGATCTTTCATGAGGGATAGAGGGTGGACTTTGTACCTGTGTTTATAAACACATGGCTGTATTCTGTAAATTCACATCATCTCTTAGTATATTCCCATCAGGATAGACTTTTGCTTCTTTACCTGTATTTGTTTTCCTCTTCCTTCTCCTCCTCCTCCTCCTTTTACTTCTTCTCTTGTTCCTCCTCCTCCCTCTTTTTTTTTTTTTTTTGCGGTACCGGGGATTGAACCCAGGGGCGTTCTACCTCCGCGCTACACCCCCGGCCCTATTTTTTTTTAGACTTTATTTTGAAACCGGGTCTCACGAACTTCCGGAGGGCCTCACTAAGTAGAGAGAGAGAGAGAGAGAGAGAGAGAGCGCAAGCGAGCTGAGGCTGGCCGCTGGATCCTCCGGTCTCCGCCGCCGCCTCCCAAAGTACTGGGATTACAAGCATGCGCCACCACGCTCAGCTCTCCTCCCTCTTCTTGAAATGGGTGTTGGGGGCCATCTTAGCCCACGCGATGAGGTCACCATTTCGGACCGCCTTAACCATATATACAGTACATGCTAAGTGGAAATGGTCGGCAAACAGACAAGCTTTTTGGACCGGATGGGACCGAAAGCTGGACTTTGATGACCCCCTATTCTTCTGAAATGTTCACCTTGACACTCCCTAGACTTCCCTTGTGCTGACACACCCTAAACTTAACTCATGACCTCCTTGCTGTTTGCTTTGTTTAAACCCTGAATAATAAAGAGGGACGCTGGCTGCAGGAGGCCGGGAGAATTGTCATCCATTTCCTCCCCAACCCCCCAAATATTAAATATAATTCTCTCCAAATTATATCATACTTCGTGGGCATTTTTGTGCAAGAGGACTATTATCAGGAAGCTGCTTTGAGCAGAGACCTTCGGTGGCAGGAACCACGGAATAATTTTCAGGAAGCTGCCTGAAGTAGCAACCTTCCATGGTGGGACTATGAAGCAAGCAGCGTCCCCTAGAGCCCGCTATAAATGGGGTCTTACTATGCTCCCCAGGCTGGCCTTGAACTTTTGGGCTCAAGGGATCCTCTTACTATTACTCCTTTGAGTTCTGAGACTATAGGCATACACCACCATGCCCGGCTTCTCTGCATTTTTCTTAACAGATTATCCTAATGAAGGTTTTTTTAGTGTGTGTGTGTGTGTGTGTGTGTGTGTGTGTGTGTTGTGTATACTGCTGGGGATTGAACCCGGGGGACATTTTACCTCTGAGCTACACCCCTTGCCTTATTTTATATGAAAACAGGGACTTGCTAAGTTGCTGAGAGCCTCCCTAAGTTGCTAAGGCTGCCTTCGAACCTCCTGTCTCATCCTCCCAAGTACAGAGATTACAGGCGTGTGCCACCGTGCCCATCTTATCCTAATGAAGTATTTTTAAATAACTATTTTTGCTTTGCCCAAAGATGATCTTGTGTTCTGCCCTATTCTCTGATCACTGTATTTTCCCCCTGGCCTGTATCCAGATCTTCTTTAGAATTTGTGAGCAAGCTGATGTTTCTGTTTACTTACAAACACATTCCACAGGTTCTGGTACACTGAGGAATTGGGTGAGCTGCTTTCCATTAAGCCTTTTGACTGTGCACAAATCATATCTTTAAAAAACACTGTAAAATCCAGGGCCAGTGAAAAATAGTTCTATGCTCTGAATTGGCCCTGCTCCAATATGGATTTTAGAAATGAAATGAATAATGAGATACAAGCACATACTATTAGGATGGCTAAAATCCAAAAAACTGACAATAGCAATTGGTGGTAAGGATATGGAGCAACAGGGCCTGTCATCCATTGCTGGTGGGAATGCAAAATCACTTTGGAAGAGTCAGTCTCACAGTTTCTACAAAGCTAAACATACTCTCACCATACAGTCCAGCAACTGCATACTGAAAATGTATGCTCACATAAAAAAACTGCATGCAAATGTTTATAGCAGCTTTATTCTTAACTGCTAAAACACGAAAGCAAAAAAGATGTCTAATTCGTGGATGGATAAATGCTCTGGGATACATCCATACAATGTGATGGTATTCAGCAATTAAAAAAGAATCCAAGCAAGAGGCTGATGAATATTAAATGCATATTGCTAAGGAAAAAACCAGTATGAAAAGTCTACTACATGCTATATGATTAGACTTATATAGTATTTTGGTAAAGGAAAAAATTATGGAGATGGAAAATAGATTAGTCTTCATCAAGGGTTTAGGGAGGCAGAGGGTTGAATAGGGGAAGAGCATGGGATGGGGGATCTGTTTTTGTATAATATTATGTATAGTACCATTTTGTATAATACTATAGTGGTGGAGATATGACATATGCAGTTATCAAAACTCATGGAATCTCACAGCACAGAAAGTGATTTTTTTTTACATTCCTGGGGATTGAACCCAGGGACATTCTACCTCGAGCTACACCCCCAGCCCTATTTTTATTCTTTAATTCGAAACAGGGTCTCACTAGCTTGCGGAGGGCCTCACTAAGTAGCTGAGGCTGGTCGCGAACCTGGATCCTCTGGTCTCAGCCTCCCAAGTACTGGGATTATAAGTGTGCGCCACCACGCCCAGCCAGAAAGTGAATTTTAAAGTATATAGGACTTTTAAAAAGTCAATTAGGAGTTGAGGGATCCCTCCCAGGATAGCATCCAGCTAGTGACAAAAAGAGGTAACTCTATTCCAAACATATGACATAACTTCACTAAAGAAGGTGGGGAAAAGTTGCTGACCTGAGTAACTTTGGAAATGATTGGAGTTTGTAAGACTAAAGGCAAAATAAATGGTACATACATACTTTAGCTGATGAAGTTGTTTCTTATACAAGTCAACAACTCGGATGCCTCTATACATGTATTCTTGAATTAGAAGAATTAATACAAGACAGTAGATGGTGGGAGCCAGGTGACCTGCTGATGGAGTGGGTGATTACATAAAAGCAAGGGGAAAGCCTGATATGACTCAGGGGTGACATTAGGAGAGTCAGTAGGAAACGTCAGTGTGAACTTAGGTTTAGTACAAATACAGATGGATAATTTTAGAAATAATTCAGGTAAATAATGCAGGTAAATACATACTCATATATTTCCAAGCTCTGTCTTTTTTTTTTTTTTTGCGGTACCGGGGATTGAACCCAGGGGCGTTCTACCTCCACGCTACACCCCCGGCCCCATTTTTTTATGTTTTATTTTGAAACCGGGTCTCACAAAGTTGCGGAGGGCCTCACTAGGTAGAGAGAGAGAGAGAGAGAGAGAGAGTGCACATGCGCGCTGAGGCTGGCCGCGAACCCGGATCCTCCGGTCTCCGCCTCCCAAAGTACTGGGATTACAAGCATGCGCCACCACGCCCGGCCTGCAAGCTCTGTCTTCTTAGAGGGCCTGTAACTAATGACACTCTAGTAGCAATGTGGACACTTAGCGCCCTGATCTTGGTTTCTAATACCATTCTCCAGTAAAAGGAACCAGGAACCAGCTCCTTGGAGAAATGGTTGACTCTAAGCCTGAGGCAGGGAACGTATCTGGAGATGAACCTGCAACATACTATAAGGCCAGAAAATATCAAGGAGCTCAAAAAACAAAATGATGGAGTTATGTAAAATAACACAGAAGCCAATAGAAAGAGACCCCCCAACAGCAAACGCGAGAACAATTTGGGCAGCAAAATAAATGATTTAATACTGGACTAGAAGCCAAAGTATAAAATAGTAATCATAACCAAACTTATACAAATAAATTATTGAATAACTAAATAAGTAAGGGAGAATAGACAAATCTGTGCAGAATTTCAAAAATGTATGTAGATACTTCTCAAGGAGCTGGAACATAACTCCAGATCCTTGAGTGTGGTCTGTGCTTAGTGACTTTATTCCAGAGAGCACAGAGTGGGAAAGGGTGGAACAACTTTGCAGTGGAGAAACCTGATAAACAGTCCCTCAGCCGGGTGGTCGAGGTCAACATCGACAGTGATCAGTCACGTTGGTAGCATGAGCCCTGTATGTAATACAATGAGATGGCAGGTTACTACTGGGGTGCTCTGGTGGACGCTGCTTGCTCCGTAGTCCCGCCACGGAAGGTTGCTGCTTTAAGCAGCTCCCTAATAACTATTCTGTGGTTCCTGCCACAGAAGGTGGCTGTACCAGACAGCTTCCTGAAGATTGTTCCGTGGTTCCTACCGTGGAAGGTCGCTGCACCAGGCAGCTTCCTGACCAATAGTCTTCTCGCACGATACCGACATGAAGTCTGATATAATAATTTGGAGGGAATTTAATAATTGGGGGGGTCGGGGAGGAGATCCAAGATGATAAATTCTCCTGCCTTATATAGTCAAGGCCTTTCTTATACAGAGGTTCAAACAAAGCAAACGGGAAGAAGATCACAAGTTAAGACCAGGCAGTGGCAAACACAAGTTAAGACCGGGGAGTGGCAAGGTGAATGTTTCAGGGAGAATAGGAGGTCATCAATGTCCAGCTTTCGGTCCCATCCGGTCCAAGGAAGCTTGTCTGCATGTGGAAATTTCCACTTAGCATGTACTGTGTACATCCTTAAGCTGGTCCAAAATGGTGACCTCATTGCGTGGGCTAAGATGGCCCCCAACAGTTACCTCTGTGGTCTTCCTCCCTCAAACCCAGAACCCCAGTCTAATCATGAGAATCACATCAGACAAAACTAAATTGAGGGACCTTCTACAAAATACGTGTCCAGCACTCCTCAAAAACAAAGTGGTCTTTCTCTCTCTCTCTCTCTCTCTCTCTCTCTTTCTCTCTCTCTCTCTCTCTCTCTCTCTCACACACACACACACACACACACACACCAAAAAAAAAAGGAAACTGAGAAATTGTCATAACCAAGAAGAACCTAAGGAGACATGGTGACATGTAATACGGTATCCTGGATATAACATACTAATAACAAAACAACATAACATAACATAACACGTAATATGGTATCCTGGATGGGAGCCTAGAACAGAAGGAGATTAGATTATAACTGAGGAAATCTGAATAAAGCATGGACTTAGTAAATATGGGTTGAGTCTCCCATCACCAAAATGCTAAGGACCAGAAATGTTTTAGGATTTGAATTTTTCCAGATTTTGGAATAGTTGCATATACATAATAAGATGTCTTGGGGATGGGGCCCAAGTCTAATCTTGAAATTCATTTATGTTTCATATACACCTAGAGACTGAATGTAATTTGTGCGATATTTTTAATAATTTTGTGCCTGGAACAAAGTTTCACAGTGTGGAATTTTCCACTCGTGTCATCGTGCTGGGGCTCATAAAGTTTCAGATTTTGGAGCATTTTTTAATTTCAAATTTCCAGATTACAGATACTCAACCTGTAATAACAATGCCTCAGTGTTGGTTCATTAATTTTTACAAATGTACCATAGTGATGTAAGGTATTAAAAATAGGGGACACTGGGCATGGGGACTACGAAAACTCTCTGTGTTGGTTTTGTGACTTCCCGTACAACTAAAAGTATTCCAAAATGTAAAGCTTATCCAAAGCGGAATGAAAGAATATAGCTCATGCTTCTACCAAGGTGAAGGAAATTTTTGCTCACCAGCTCTTCTCTGAATTGCATCTGAAACCTAAGGAAGTATTTAAAAGTTAGGCTTTGATGAGTGCTTTTGGAATGCAAGGGGACCTTCAAGCTCCTACAAACAAGAATTGAACACGCATCCTTGGGTAAGAGACAAGGAGAGGGCTATTTCTGTACAAGGACATATTCTATTTCTGAAAGGGATCCAAGCAAGAAATGGCAGAGAGAAAGCTGGTGAAATCAAGGGAGCTGAAGGAAGAAAATCATAATGAGGCTTGAGAAACTTTTGCTCTTCAAAGTCTCCCTAATCCTGGAACTCTTGGGGAAGTACATTTTTAATTTTTTTACTAATTATTGTTTTACTTGTACAAATGTATGTGGTGTTGTATGATAATTTGATGCATGTATAGAGTTATTTGATGCATGTATAAAATTATCAAATATGGTTAACCTTTCCATCTCCTTAAATATTTTTAAAAATTTTTATTAAGATATAATAATTGAGCCAGCCATAGTATCGCAAGCCTGTAATCCCAGTATTTGGGAGGCTAAAACAGGAGGATTGGCGGTTTGAGGACAGCCTCAGCAACGTAGCTTGGAGGTAGAATGCCTCTGGGTTCAATCCCCATGTCTTGGCCAGGGTTCACTAGACTAACAGAATTCACAGAATAAGTATATGGAAAAAGGGTTTTATCAGATGGGCTTACAGTTCGAAGCAATGTAGTCCCAAGTTCCGACTGCACGGGGAGAGTCAGAGGAACCAGTAGCTGGTCGAGCCGTCTCAGAGCTGGAGTCTTAGGATCGGAGCAACCACTAATTCAGTCCCAGTCCAAGATGTGAAGATCAGGAAGCTCTTTGGAGAAACGATGGTGAAGTTTCAGTTCGAAGGGCTGGAGGCCGAGAAGATCAAGAAGCTCTTCAGAGAAATGGCGAAGTTGGAGGCCGACGATCTCAGAAGAGAGCAGATGCGTTTTCTTCGGAAAGAGTCTCGCATCCCTCTACACGGCTTTCTCCTTCTTTTAGCTAAGTCCTGCACCTATCAGAACCCTGCTGCCTACATTTAGGGCAGGACTTTCTGTTTAATCTGCTGTTACATAAACCAATTGTCTCATTGACACACCCAAAGTCACATGATCTTGGGTGTGTCATGATCCGGTCAAGTTGACAAATTAGATTAACTATCACACCCCAGTAAGACACACACACACACACACGCACACACACATACGCACACAAACATGCACACACGTACACACACACACAAAGATAGAACAATTGTATAAAATTATGGGTTACAGTGTGATATGTTAATGCATTTATATAATATGTACTGATCACATCAGGGTAATTAATGTGTCCATTTCTTGTGTGTGTGTGTGTGTGTGTGTGTGTGTGTGGTACTGGGGATTGAATTTAGGGGTGCTCTACCTCTCTGAGCTATGCCCCAGCCCTTTAAAATGTATTTATTTATTTATTTGTTTATTTATTGTGGTATTGAGGATTGAACTCAGGGGCATTCTGCCTCTGAGCTACACCCCAGCCCTATTTTATTTTTTATTTTAAAACAAGTTATCACTGTGTTGCCAAGGGCCTTGCTAAGTTTCTGAGGCTGGCTGCGAACCTGCAATCCTCCTATCTCAGCCCTCCAAGTACTGGGATTACAGACATGTGCCCATGCCTGGCTTCAATTTTTATTTTGAAACCAACTCTTGCTAAATTGCTGAGGCTAGCCTCAAACTTGTGATCCCCCTGTTTCAGCCTCCTGAGTACTGAGATTTACAGGCATGGGCCGTTGCACCTGACTATGTCCATCTCTTTATCATTATTCTGTATTTTGAGGCTTTGAACTTCTCTCTTCTAGTTATTCATAAAATACATGATAGACTATTGTTAACTATAGACTCTCCCATGTTCTGTAGAATTCTAGAACTTACTACTTCTCCCTAACTGCTCAGATACCTATTATCTAATATTCCACCTTCCCAGCCTCTAATATAACCACTATTATACATTCTGACCTACTTTTCTTAACATCCACACAGGACAGATAACATGTAGTATTTGTCTTTCTGTGTCTGATTTGTTTTACTTAATATAATGTCCTCCAGTTCCAGATATTTTGCTACAAATGATAGGATAGCATTCTTTTTAATGGCTGAATAATATTCCATTGTATATGTAAACACAATAGCTAAGAAGTAGAATCAACCCAGATGTTCACTAACACATGGATGGATAAAGATTTTTTTTAATGTTTTAGTAGAAAACTGGTGAAGGGGCTGAGTTCCATGTTGGGGTGAAGAAAGAGAAATCAAAGACGTCAAAACTTTGAAGCCACTTCAAGTGCCTACTAGAATTTACATTCCCTGAAAATTAACAGGAACCTTCAAGGGACCACTGAATGGCCCAGGCCTAGAATTGAGGGTTTCAAGGCCATGTACCTAGATGTCAAGGGGCAGAGAGGACCCCCAGATGACATCTAGATAGATATTCTTTTAATTGTTGACTCAAACTGAGAATTATCGCAGCAACTTGGAGTTGAGTGCTACTTCTGCACATTGGAGAGTTGTCCACTGTGTTAAAAGCATCACTGAATATCTGCTGTTGCCTCTCTTTCTATCTCTCATGTGCGTTTTTTTTTTCATGCACACACACACTACAAAAAGACCAAGAGAGCCAGGCGTGGTGGCGCACGCTTGTAATCCCAGTACTTGAGAGGCTGAGACCCGAGGATCGCAGGTTTGCGGCCAACCTCAGCTACTTATTGAGGCCCTCTGCAACTTAGTAAGACCCTGTTTCAAAATAAAGAATAAAAAATAGGGCTGGGGATGTAGCTCAGAGGTAGAATGCCCCTGGGTTCAATCCCCAGTACTGTAAAAAAAAAAAAAAAAAAAAAAGAGCAAGAGGCCATGGGAGGAATCAGAAATCACATATGTGGTTTTCCAACATGTTTTCCTGTGACCGATTTTTCACAATACTGTTAAGTGAGTGAGGAGTCTGTTCCCTTCTTAAGAATTGGAAGCACTGGCAGTCACTGTCCCGGACGACTTGCTTGGGAATCCAGGACTCAAGCGCGAGGTCTAGGGCTCCGTCTCTGTTTGCTCCCGCTCTTCCCCTCTGCTGGCTCAGCACATCCCCAAAGCCCATTTCCTTTGTTGAGAATAAGGACTTCCTTTCTGCTTGACACCTGCAAGGAATTACTTCCAGCTCCCCTTCCTTTCCTAAGCCGTTGTTCATCACTCCCTCAGTGGGCAGGAATTAAATCACTGCTGCTAGAAATTGTCAAGGCATGTGCTTGCAATCACTGTCCCCAGGGAGCCAGGCTTCCTGACACTGTGGCCACCCCTCGCCCCCAGCCAGGGCCATCAATGCTTTTGCAGACATTTAGAAAAAGAGTTGAGATAAAAGCAGAATTCTGGACAAAAACTGCCTTTCAGAAGATGTGGCAGTTCAAGCCCACCGAGCCCCAGGGTTTTGAACACGTTTCCACCATCCAGGCATGGCTTGTCCTTATTTCCTGGGAGAGAGCACAACTTGTCATGGATCAGACACAGTCTTTTCTGCAGGCCTGTCAAGGGATAGGCGCCAGCAATCAAATTGTTCTCAAAGGTTACGTGATAACCTATGGGCTTTCTATGAGGATATATGTGCCCTATACATGGACAGGACAGCACATGCTGCAAAGCAGAGGAATAATCTATTTGCCACAACAGATTGGAGGAGGCATCAGTTGAATCACCTGAGGTCACACGCCTTGCACATGGGAGGTTTTTTACCTGATTGTGGGAAGTTGGCCTATGAAAAGCCTGATAGGATCTGGGTGCTTGGTGAACTAGCTTAAGAACAAGAAAGGTAAAAACAGCTGGTGCGGGTGCAGGTGTGGTCGGGCGACACCTGCTCCTGAGCACCCATGTGACCAGCTCCAGTGACCCTCTAAGAGACAGAAAAGGGAATACCGGAATACCATTAGGCATTCTCTTTTAACAAGGAAGTAGAAAAGTCCCTCCAGGTAAAAAGTTTGTATTTAGGTTTAAATGACGCGTAGTATTTTGTGGGGAAGAGAATGCTCGTGATCAAACCCAGGGCCCTGCACATGCCAAGCCCGTGCTCCACCATTGAGCTCCACCCCAGCTCCTAACATGATATTGTATACGCTCTGTGCTAATCAGTGCTCTCTGAAATGGATGTGGCAATGGAATCTCATGGAGAGAGATGACAGGTGCTCTTCCACATGGGGAAGGAAGGCCTGAGCATGAAGCATGTGTGTGACATTCTGGTATGCTCCTGGGGCTGGACATGCTATGCACACTAGCCTCACTTTGGCTGTGGCAAGCTTGGCTTATCCTCACTAGCAGCAAACACTGAATGCTAATAGAGCTCACTGATGTTTCTGCATGCGATCCCCCTGCAACCCTGTGAGCAAGGTCGACTCCCTGCATGTTGTAGGTGAGGAAAAAGAGGTGCGCAGTCTATCAGAAACTTGCCTGAGGTCAAGCAGCTGGGAGATGGCAGGGCTGGGACCTGAACCCCCAGACTCCAGGTGGGAGCTCTGGTCTACCCCAATGCACCACTCCCCATATCAAGCACAGCCTTCTGTTCTCAAACCCCATCTAACCTTGGCTACATCCCCCCCACCCCGAGAGGGGAGGAAGGAAATCTAAACTCTGCCCACCACCCACCAATTCACACCTCACTTTCTTTTCATGGGAAGCCACTGGCCTCAGGGAAGAGTGAATGCCAAGGCACTGAGACCTTAAAGGTGCCCAAAGGCACCCAGCTCCACAAGCTCCAGTGGTCCAGCTCCAAGGCCCATCTCCTTAATGGTTATGCTAAATTAGGAATAAAAATAGAGCCTGACATTCCGGGCTATTTTTTACTTTTAATGGGGAAAATATATTCCAAGATCTAGTTTAATGCTGTTCACACCAACTAGTATTATCGCACCAACTAGTATTTCACACCAACTAAATATTAGAAAACACAAAGTTACCATGCTGAACGCTGTTGAGTTTTTCCTGTTTTCTGTCGGTGCTATACCAAGTCGCTTCTTGCAGCCGTCTCTGGGTTCCTACATTTCGATCTTTCATTTTATTTTATACACAGTTCAAAGGCCTCATGGAAGGCACACATTTGGGAACCATGACTGTAATTAGCAAGCTAGGGCAACCTGATCATAGCTGTTAAGACAACAGGCTGACCCCTGACCCAGTAGTAAATCGGGCTGAGCCAATCCAATTTTCACTCCTGGGAGTTTAGGATCAGCAATCTGAGAATGCAAAGATGACAGTTGCTTGGTCCTGAAACTCTTCTAGAATTGGAGCTGAAGTAAATTTATGGGTAAATCAAAGCCACACTTACTCAGAGCTGTGACAGAACAGAGAAGCCACCGCCACTAGGTAGGTCAGTCCTTGGAAAGGTACGGGAGGAAGGAACAGACGTGGACAGGAAGAAAGGCCTCACGATTTCATTCATGGTAAGGGAGTAGCTTTAATCCTCACAATTCAATTCCTGGCAATATTTCCTGTTCCTAAATTTCTGGAGCTGGCATAGGGTAAATTTCAGCTCACTTCTTTCTTTGCATGAGCTGGTATGAGTGGGTTTCTCTTCCTTGCAACATAACCTAAGATTAGCTCTGTCTCCCTGGTAAACTCCCTAGGCATCATGGTGGCTACTTCATAGAATCTTGTCAGTTAAAGTTGAAAACGTTGTCTGGTGCAGTGGTTCTCAAGGAGGGTAATCCCACACAGGGACTGACAGACACCTGGGCGTCTGCAAAGCCAAACTACATTCATAATAATGCTAAGCATGATGTTACCCAGTCATGGGTAAAAGATGTGCCTGTAATCCCAGTGCTTGGGAGACTGAGACAGGAGGAGTGCAGGTTTAAGGCCAGCCTCAGAAACTTAGTGAGACCCTGTTTAGTAGCAAAAAGTAAAAAGGACTGGAGGAGCCGGGTGTGGTGGCGCAGGCTTGCAATCCCAGTACTTGGGAGGCTGAGACTGGAGGATCCAGGTTTGCGGCTAGCCTCAGCTACGTAGTGAGGCCCTCCGCAACTTCACGAGACCCGGTTTCAAAGTAAAGGATAAAAAATAGGGCCGGGGGTACGCCCCTGGGTTCAATCCCCGGAAAAAAAAAGGACTGGTGGTATAGCTCACAGCTGGAATGCCCCTGGGTTCAATCCCCAGTACAAAAAAAAAAAAGAAAGTGCATTTTTAAATTAGTGATCATATTTACATATATTTAGACACTAGTAGCAAATCCATGAGTGGTAGAGCATTCTTGGTGAACATATAGATTTGGGGGACCTTGGCAATGATTTCTTTATTCCCCATGATCAGGTAAGATAAGCCTTCCCCTAGTGTTGTAGGGAAGCCGCTGAGAGAAAGCATTCAAAGCTCTTGTCCAAATCAAAGAGTCACTTATTCATGGCTGTGGGGTGTCTTCTCAAGGGAGCAGTCCAGAATGGCAAAAGGATAGGGTTTATATAACAAGCACAGAATAACATCAGCTATAGCAACCACAGAATTACATCAGCTGTAGCAAATTAGATACAGAAGCTAACTTAGGCAGTTACAGCAGTTAATCAGTTTCTGAAATCTGGGTCTGTTACAGGGCATCTGGTTCTGAGGACTATCTGACTATCTCACTAGGAGATCAAGTCACTCTGCCATTATATAAATGTATGAGTTTTGGGTTCAGCCATCTTTTTCCCTTATGGACTTCGATTTTCTAATATACAAAGCAATTGTATACCGACTGTCTTCTCCATTTCATGGGGTGATAAAGCGATAATGTGATGAAAAGTAAGTAAAATACAAAAGATAGTTAAGAATGTCTTGTATTATTTGCAGTCTCAAACTTGTGTGACCTCAAAGACCCCTTCATCCTTGTCTTAAAAATACAAAAAGCAAATGGTTTAATGGCAGTGTTCTTACGTGCGAGGGCATCTAAAACCAATATTGGAACTTTTGGAATATATGTGAGTAAGCAAAGACTGAGAGTTACTTCAAGAAATTAAGGGAGAGAAGAGAAAGCGCAGGAGATGCTTCCAGAATTCTAGCAAAATAAGACATAGATATAAAGGAATTCACTTAGATGTGTGTTCGTACACATATCAAATTCACTTTATCTTGGTCCTGTATAAGTACTTATAAGTACCCTCCCCACTTTCCTATAATGATAGAATTGTGACCTCTTCCCCTAATACATATGTAAAACATGTAATGATCATATCAGGGTAATTAGCATTTCCATGTCCTTAAACAATCACCATTTCATTGCGTTGGGAAGCTTCAAACTCCTCTCTTCTGGTTCTTTAAAAATATATATAACAAATTGTTGTGAACTTTAGATGGCTTACACTAACACTTCTTTTTTAAAAAAAAGAATTAATCTAAATATTTGACAAATGCTGAATGATACTAAACTCATGGAAACACATTCTCTGTTGTCAGTCTCAACCACTGATGAATTCCTTTGACAGACATTAGGGAGTTATTCCTATGCAAATGAAAACAGTTTAAGAAGATAGATTTGGTAAGAGGAAGAGACAGGAGGCAGGGGCCAGGGGATGAGGGCTTCCCTGTCTGTTGAGAACAAGGCATGTGACACATGTCCACACGGAGACAGCCATCTAGAGGCAGCTGTGACCCACATTCTCTACAGTCTGACATTCAGTCCTATCTTCTTTACTCTGAAAGAGACCTTTTTGCCTTTACAAGTACTGGGCTGAAAAACCTCCAATCCCTGACACTCTGCCAGGGTAACCTTAGTCTTACATGCTCCTTTTTCCTTTTTTAACTTCCCTGCAACTGTGGCAGCCACAGAATCGCAAATGCTTAAGGCCAAGCCTGGTCCAAGATACCGACCTAAAAATAGCCCGTCTCCCCGATGCTGAGCTAGTAAGCAGATTCATGAGTCTTAGGCCCTTATAAAATATGAATATGTAACACCAGCAGGTTGTCAAGCAAGGCTACAAAGCAAAAGAGAACAGAGAGCATCTGGGACAAACCTAGATTTGTACAAAAACCAAGTGAGGTAAGAAATGAGACAATGAAAGGCAGTTACACAACAGTAATCAGAAATGGATGTCAAGGAAGAGGATGAAGGAAATCCAGCTCTTTACTGTGAAATCGCCCTTGTCACCTGGGGGAATCCAGGGGCACTCATTTAGTTACTTTCTGCAATCTGTGCCTTGTCTTGATTTTCACCAATTTCCCAGAAACTCTCGGTAAGCTTACATACCATTTGCTGTCAAATGAGTCTTCAAAAACAAATACAGCTCCAGCCAGGGTTCTGCACAAACTATTTAGACACAGTTTTGTGACTGTGTGAGAGGCACACACTGGCTCCCCAGCCATCTTAGATGTTCTTGAAGAAATTGCAAAGACGATTTACTGCAGAGATAGGAGCAGCCTGACATTTTCCACACACGGGGATGGTGTGAGCAATTACCTTCTGACCTTTCGGAACACTGTGACTGCCCGAGGGAGGGAAATCTCCTGGGACTTCACAGAGACTGGGGTAGGATTGATTACTGCTGGGCATAGTGATGCACACGTTGTAAGAATTTATTAATCTCTCCCCGTCTACTCTCCTTCCCTTGAATAACTTCCTTCTAGGCAGCAGGAAGGGAGTAAAAAGGTTTAGTATAATTCAGAGTAGGCTTACAAAGATTTTAAAGTTCAAATGGAACTTTTTGAAAGCACAATTCTTTATGCAACAGTGGAAAAACTTGGACTTGGTGTAGGGAGACCTGACAATTTTTAATGTGTGTGCCTACCCTGAAGCTCTGAGCTGCAGGTCCTTGCTCGGTGGACAGAGATAATTTCATCCACCTTACACAGCCATTGTAGAAAGTCCATTAGAGAACACACTTTCACATGACTTGTACAGTGCGGGTATATGGAAGATGCTCAGTTATTTAACTTCCTTTCTCTCCTGTCTTTTCTCCTGCCCTCTATTGTTCTTTCTCTAACTCCATCATCTGCCTTTTTTTTCTGATGATCAAATGAATTATGCAGGCCAAGTCGATCTGTAATTAAATCAAACAAATCGTTGGCATATCTGCTTTACACAAAGTGTCACTCTAACAATAACTAATCGTTGTATCATGCTACGCGTGGTAGGATGCGTCTCCAAACACATGATCTATTATTGGGTATTTTGCCTAAACTCAGCAGGCTCAATCTCAGAGCCACTGCACATGAAACCCCGCCTTGGGAACTCAGCTGTGTGTCATGAAGTGCTTCCTAGATCTTGCCAGATCATCTTGACAACATGACTTTGTCAGTGTAAACACCAGCTAGGTTAATAAATGGAGAGTGCGGCTTATCAGAGAGGTACACCTGACAACATGTTGTCTTCTCAGCACCGTGTTGAATTGCCATCACTGATTCTGGGCAGAGGAATGGCGTGGTAGGAATCTGTCTCTGAGGTCCCTTTTATTTCCACCTTTCATTGATCTCTCCACTTTAGTACTTACGGTGCTCATGCTTTCTCTCCCATAGAAAAAGGAACCGTCGACACACACTTTTATACTGAAGTCAGTATCGACATAGCTACAAAGCACCAGATGCGCTCCACTTCCACTCTGGTTCTAGGTTAGCTTTTGATGTTTCTGCCCATCAGTGTCCAGTGTTCCTCTGGGTTGTGGCTTTTGACTTGCCACTGGCTGCTGGCTCCCTGAGGGAGCAGCTCTGCTTCTGAGAGTAGAGATCTGGGTACACAGACTGCTCCCCACAAGATCTGCAGCCCCATCTCTCTCCTGAGCCCCACATCTGCCAGGGGATTTGCAGGGGCCCACTGGGCAGCTCCACTGGGTGTGGCACTGGCTGGCAAACGCAATGCGTTCAACCCTTAGCTCTTCTTCTCCATCATCTCCAGCTCCATTCCTGTCAGAATGTGGCATGAGCCACCCCATTGCTAAACCAGAAGCTTAGAGACCATCTTGCTCGGTCCTCTGTCTTCTTTTCCACGACCAATCACCGTGTCTTATGGATTCCACCTTCTTGATGTCTTCTGAGTTCTGTTTTGAATCTCTCCATCCCTGAATTCTGCTCACGTCTCTACATCTCTTCTAACAACATGGTCTTAGTCCATTTTCTGTTGGGATAACTGAACACCCCAGATAACTGGGTAATTTATAAAGAAGAGTGGTTTGTTTGACTCCATGGTTCTAGGTTGGGGGAGGGCCTTCTTGCTGTGTATAGGGGGCTCTCTGCAGAGTCCCAAGGCGGCACAGAGCGTCACAGGTGTGCAAGCAGGCCAGCTCAGATGTCTCTTCCCCTTCTTCTAAAGCCACTAAAACCATTGTGGGGACCCTGCCCTCATGACCTCATTTAATCCTAATTGTCCTGCAAAGTCCCCACCTTCAAGTACCATTAGCATATGACCATGAGGATCCTTTCCTGCACGCATATTCCGGGAATACACACAAATCTCAGTGAGTTCCCTGGTCAACTTTCCAACATTTATCTCTCAGCTGAAATATTACTGTTCCCCCCAATTAGTATCCTCGCTTCCTGTCTAGGCTATTCAAACCCTAACGAAAATGACTCCCCTCACACACACAGTTTCTACTTCTTTATCCCCTGTACTACATGTTGGGAGGATTCCTCAAAATTTTGGGAGGATTCCTCAAAATGTAGTACATGAATTCACTAGTAGATTCTTCTAGTACATGAATTCACTAGTAGATTCTTCTAGTACATGAATTTACTAGTCAGCAGTTCACGTCCAATATGGCAAATTAGTTCTTCTTTAAAACCTTCCTTTGCTCCTCTGAGAACATAAATTATATTTATTTAAAGGTGTGTTCTACCAGGCATGGTGGTGCACTCCTGTAATCCCAGTACTTAGGAGGCTGAGACAGGAGGATCACAGGTTCAAGACCAGCCTCAGCAACTTAGTGAGGCCCTCAGCAACCTAGTGAGACCCTGTTTGAAAATATAAATAAATAGCCGGGTGTGGTGGCGCACGCTTGTAATCCCAGTACTTTGGGAGGCAGAGACCGGAGGATCCGGGTTCGTGGCCAGCCTCAGCTCTCTCTCTTTCTCTCTCTCTCTCTCTCTCTCTCTC
>PVJS01035516.1:0-20965 GCA_004027185.1 Glis glis | reverse complement strand
TCTCACATATACACATTGTTTATGACAGTAATTCCATGGATTCACTACTTTCTTACCCTTCCCCTTCCCTTGTATCCCTTCCCTTGCACCTCTGAGGGTTCTCCATTGTCATTGGAGACCCTTTTGTGTCCCCACTACTCCCTACGTTGCGCATATTAGTGAAAACATATGACCCTTCATTTTGTGTGATTGGCTAATCAAATGTTTACTAGAGCCAGGTGTGGTGGCGCACGCTTGTGATCCCAGTACTTGGGAGGATGAGATAGGAGGATCACAGGTTCATGGACAGCCTCAGCTACTTAGTGAGGCTCTTTGCAACTTAGTGAGACCCTGTTTCCAAAAAAAGAATTAAAAAAATAAGGCTGGGGATGTAGCTCAGAGATAGGTAGAGTGTCCCTGAGTTCAATCCCTGGTACCACGAAAAGAAAAGAAAAGAAAAGAGAAGAGAAGAGAAGAGAAGAGAAGAAAGAGAAGAAAAAAGAAAAGAAAAGAAAGAAAGAAAGAAAAGAAAAGAAAAGAAAAGAAAAGAAGAAAGAAATGTTTACTAGATGCTGAATCTGTAAATCAAATAGTCGATGTCAGTATATTTTTCTCAGAGCTAGTATAATACCTGAGACCAGTAATACCTACCATGGTCATGGGCAAAGGTCAGATGAAACTAAGCCAGACCTGACCACAATAAAACAGGTTAGCTACTTCATCAAGAACTGTGTATTCCAAATGCACACCATTTACTAAGCAAAGAACTTCTTTGCATTGCCCCCAAACCTTAATCTTCCTGCTTTGCCCCATAAATCTAGAACACCAGGTTACAGTGAGGAAACCCCTTTTTGGACTATTTATATTTTGTATGGTTTTACACATTTCCCACATGCCCATTCTTGGGTCATTTCCACCTCTAGCACTTATGAGTATCTTTCATTTATTTAGCAATGCCTGTGTACTATGTAATCTTTACAGCAACGATGAAGTAGCTATGATTGTTGCCTTCATTCACCAAATTTGCAAACTGAGACACAGGTTAAATAATTTGCCCAAGATCACACAATACAAGCCAGGGCCTGGCTCTAAAATCTAGTCACTCGATCCATCCTTCTTTCTGAGCTCCGCCTCTTTGCTTTCAAGCCTGACATTGTGTTTCTATCTCCTCTGCCTAGAACATCTGCCCTGCACTGAGATCACCACGATCATTCTTTACGCTCTTATCTTTCCAGAATAAATTTAGCTCATAGTCTTCTTTCCCACATGATGCCGGCCAGAAGTCCACACATCTCAGCACAAAGGCTATCCTGATTTGGTCCCGATGTCAATTCTTACCACATTAGAAGTTTTTGTTCTTAGAAGAAGCATTGTTGTACCGAGTGCCATATTCTCTCCGCATTTGCATTCTGCATTTGTATTCTTAGTTGTACAATAAAACTCCTAGGTCATCATTTGTGGTCTTATTTGTAGAATAAAACTTCTAGCAATCATGAATTCTGTCTAGCCCATGTAGCATGTAAGACAGTTCACTTAAGAGAATGCAAATTAGGTGGTTAAGAGAGAAAAATTACAGATAGCTAAGAGAGGAGATGATTATTCCCCGAAAAAACTGATCCAGCCATATGGGCCCCTCGTCCAAACAGTGGAAACCCATACAGATGTGTCTAAGCGCAATAGGCAAGAAGGGAGGATCAATCTTTTTCAAACTGCTTAGACCTTAGGATTTAAATGTACCTTAGGCTTTTAAGTGAAATGAACTTATAAAGAGTAAATGTATTAATACTCATTGGGGAACTTTAGGTTGTAAAGTTACTTTTTTTTGCGGTACCAGGGATTGAACCCAGGGGCATTCGACCTCCAAGCTACACCCCCAGCCCTATTTTTTATTCTTTATTTTGAAACAGAGTCTCCTAAGTGGCAGAGGACCTCACTAAGTAGCTGAGGCTGGCCGCGAACCCGGATCCTCCTGTCTCAGCCTCCCAAGTACTGGGATTACAAGCGTGCACCATCATGCCTGGTTACTTTCTTAAAACCTTCTTGGAGCTGGAGATGTAGCTCAGTGGCAGAGCACTTGCCTAGCTTGTGTGAGGTCCTGGATTCAATGCCTAGTACAAAAAAAAAAAAAAAAACTTCCTGCAATAACTTGGAGCATCCCATATCATTTAAAGAATCACTGATCCATGTGTCGTCTAGCTGCCTAAGCAAGTAAGAGGATCTGCTAACTTGGACTTTCTTCTCTTTCCAGATCTTGGCCATTGTATCCATCCTGTTCATCGTACTCTCCACCATTGCTTTGTCTCTCAACACGCTCCCGGAACTGCAGGAAAATGATGAATTTGGACAGCCCAGTGACAACCGCCAGTTAGCACACGTGGAGGCTGTGTGTATTGCTTGGTTTACCATGGAATATCTTTTGCGCTTCCTGTCCTCACCAAATAAGTGGAAGTTCTTTAAAGGCCCACTAAACGTCATTGACTTGTTGGCCATCTTACCATACTATGTCACCATTTTCCTCACGGAGTCCAACAAGAGCGTGCTGCAGTTCCAAAACGTGAGGCGAGTGGTCCAGATCTTCCGAATCATGCGCATCCTCAGGATCCTGAAACTCGCCAGACATTCGACAGGCCTGCAGTCTCTGGGCTTCACCCTCAGGCGGAGTTACAATGAACTGGGCTTGTTGATATTGTTTCTGGCCATGGGGATAATGATATTTTCCAGCTTGGTATTCTTTGCTGAGAAGGATGAAGATGCTACCAAGTTCACCAGCATCCCCGCATCATTTTGGTGGGCCACCATCACCATGACCACTGTGGGCTATGGTGATATTTACCCTAAAACATTGCTGGGAAAAATCGTGGGGGGCCTCTGCTGCATTGCCGGGGTTCTGGTTATTGCCCTTCCTATCCCAATCATTGTGAACAATTTTTCTGAGTTTTATAAGGAGCAGAAACGCCAGGAAAAGGCGATTAAAAGGAGAGAGGCTCTTGAGAGAGCTAAAAGGAATGGAAGCATAGTATCTATGAATTTAAAAGATGCCTTTGCTAGAAGTATGGAACTGATAGACGTGGCCGTGGACAAGGGCGGAGAGTCGGCCAATACAAAGGACTCAGCCGATGACAATCATGTGTCTCCAAGCCGGTGGAAGTGGGCCAGGAAGGCTCTGTCGGAAACCAGCTCCAACAAGTCTTATGAGAATAAGTACCAGGAGGTTAGCCAAAAAGACTCCCACGAGCAGCTGAACAACACTTCTTCCTCCAGCCCACAGCATCTAAGTGCCCAGAAACTGGAGATGCTGTATAATGAAATCACCAAGACCCAGCCTCATTCCCACACAAGCCCGGACTGCCAGGAACAGCCCGAGAGGCCATCTGCATATGAAGAGGAGATAGAGATGGAAGAAGTGGTCTGCACGCAGGAGCAGCTGGCCGTGGCACAGACAGAAGTCATCATGGACATGAAGAGCACCTCCAGCATTGACAGCTTCACCAGCTGTGCCACCGACTTCACAGAGACCGAGAGGTCACCGCTGCCACCACCTTCCGCGTCCCACTTGCAGATGAAGTTCCCCACCGACCTCCCAGGGACAGAAGAGCACCAAAGAGTCAGGGGCCCCCCGTTTCTACTGCTAAGCAGAGAGAAAGGGCGCGATGCCAGGGATGCCACGCTGGACTATGCCCCTGTCGATATAACTGTGAACCTTGAGGCCGGTGATTCCCAGTGTGGGCGACATGGTCCTCTGCAGTCTGACAGTGCCACCGACAGCCCCAAGAGCTCACTGAAAGGGAGCAACCCACTAAAGTCCAGGTCCCTCAAAGTGAACTTTCAGGAAAACAGAGGCGGTGCACCCCAGACCCCACCTAGCACAGCCAGACCACTGCCCACGACGGCTGACCTTCCACTCAGCGCCCCGCAGCACATCAGTACCATCCTCCTAGAAGAAACCCTCCCCCAGGCGGACAGACCCTTGCTGGGTGCCGATGTTCCGGCACACTGTCAGGGACCTTCCAAAGGGCTGTCCCCTCGGTTTCCCAAGCAGAAACTGTTTCCTTTCTCTTCGAGAGAGAGGAGGAGCTTCACTGAAATAGACACTGGCGAAGACGAAGACTTCTTGGAGCTCCAAGGGGTGAGGCGGGACATGCCGGCGGACCCCAGCCCCAACTGCTTTGCAGACAAGCCTAGTGATGGGAGAGACCCTTTAAGAGAAGAGGGCTGTGTGAGCTCTTCCTCCCCCCAGAACACAAGTCACAACTGTAGGCAAGACTCTTGCCACACGGTGGGTGAAGTCACAAAGGACAGTAGTCAAGAGGGGTGCAAGATGGAAAACCATTTGTTTGCCCCAGAAATTCATTCCAACCCAGGAGACACGGGGTGTTGTCCCACACGGGAAACCAGCATGTGACTAGTTACAAAAGCAATAAAAACAAACTTCTTTCTTAAAAATGAGGTTAATAATGCCTGTGAACTAAATCATGAGAAGCCCCTATCCCCCCCAAAAAAGTGCATAAAATGTTATTTTTGCATGGCATGAACAGTTTAGTTTAAGAACTGTTTAAATAGTCAAGACTGCATTTTGTAACAAACAAAAACAAATGAAGAACAGTGAACCAATAAAGAGAGCTCTATTAGGAACCAGTCCTCTGCAATGTCTGACATTTTTGATCCTTTCATTTCAAACTGTAGGCAGATTTTCAAGGGTTAACTTTTATATTGCAATGAATTTTAGAATTTGCACATGAAAGGATGAAATGTCATTGCATGCATTCATAATTATGAGGAATAAGGTGCTTTTGAGCTTGCAAAATGCATAACTTTGTAAATAATGGGGGCCTGGATGCGCAAGTGTCAAGAAGGAGTGGAAACAAGTCTGAGACACAGGTCTTTCCTTCACAGCTGCTGCCTGGAGGAGCTATACAGACTTCCTGTTGCAAAATTGCAACCTCTTCTTACACACTGTCTCCCATACCTTGCTTTGGGTTAGAAAGCTCTTATAAGAACATTCGCTTAAAGGAATACAGTATTTTTACTTATTGGTGACACAAGTCATAGGGTACACTTTTCTTTTTCGCTTCTGCTCAGTTGTGGCATTTGTAATTTTATTTATAAATCATGGAAATAGGCAAGATTTAATGACCAGATATCCCAATATTTGGAATTTAAGCTTGAAATTTTGCCAATAAATTATATATCATCCCACAACCTATTAGAGAAATGCATTTTTATAAAAAAAACTGAAAAAAATATGAGGTTATATCATACAACAAATTTTTTAAAAAATAATCAACACTCCATATTTAGAAATTTGGAGATTTTTTTTAATGTACTTTGGCCATCTAAACCTGCCTGTATTTTCCTGTTATGGTCAACATAACCTTTTCTAACTAAAGATCCAGAAATAAGGATGCAGATATACCAAAACGGAAATTCCAAAAAGTGACTCGACAAACTAAAATCAGTCATTTAAATGAAACTCCCCTCCCCCCTCTTCGGTAATGAGTCACTCAGGATTGCTCAGTGTTTGTATATATGGGATGGGGGGATGGGAAGACATTGTCCTTTGTGGAAGGAAGTTGTTCCTCTTGTGGGATGTGAATTCTGCCCAAGTCACCATGGCAGCAGCACCCTCAGCAATTGCCCCAACTAGAAACGCCCCCTTAGATTCCCAACCCTCATCCCTCCAGGAAGTGGTCAGGGCTGCCCTTGACGAAAGCCGCTTCCAGCATTTTCTCCTGAGAGCAGTGTGTTCCCAGAGAGTCAAGGTGCTTGCAGGAGGTTTCCCTATTGGTGAAGCCTGTGCTAGAAGCCAGGTCATTTGACTCCGCCTTTCTGAAGTTAGGTTCTGGTGCCCATGTGCAGCTACCAGATGTGTGATCCTGGAGGAACCTCCATGATCTCTTTTGGTCTCAGTTTTGCCCAAATAAAAACCAAGACAGAATTATATCTAAGCTCTCTTAAGACTAATTAATGATTCATTGGACTTCTAGGAATGTCCAGGTTTTGTCTCAGCAAAATGCATTTCACATCTGTGTGTGTGTATATATATATATATTTTTTTTTTCAGGGAAATAGTCAAGAAAATGCTGAACCAAATTAATAATACCACTTATTGTTTAAAGGAAAGAAATTCTAAATTTTAATCTATTTTTAAAAGAAAAAACCACAAGGAAAAATAGCCTAAATATTTAGAATCTAACTTAAGGCTTTAACATTTTTTGATTAACAGAATCTGGTCATTAAATCTAAGATAAGAAAACAAGTTTTGCTCTTAGTTGAAAGCCAAGCAGCCCTGCTGCTAACAACAATTTTAAACATTTCTTTTCTTTGCTGTGCTTAAAATTTCTTAATGGTTTTCATGTTTGTTTCAAAACATAACCTTTAAGAGTTTGTGATTCATTAACCATTGATATTTACATTACACTTATTTCAGTGTCTAAAACAATGTTGATCATTTTTTGTAAATCTAGAATGTTTAAATTTTCTATATATAGTTTTTCAAAGTCAAACAGGCATTTCTGCTATTAGATAAGTAGCAAATAAGTTATGAAAATAATTTCCCTTATATAGGTTCATGAAGCAGTTATTTTCTAATGTCTATTATTGACAAATCCTAATTTTTCTGTATTCATCTGGCTACATAAGTATACTTATTGTCCCAACTGTTGACTACTGCCCCATCTTTCATGTATCTGTTAGGCCTTCTACTGAGAACCCTGCTCCAGAATGTGTAATATCAACAGCCTCACCTAGTCAAGGAGTCCTGAACATTCCTCCCCCTGAAGATCCCCTAAAAACTTTCCCTACAATCTAGGGTCTTTTTTTTTTAAGTTTTAAAGAATTGTCAAAAACTCCCATGGAAAGCATATGCTTCGATTTGTCTTTGTTTCTCTGAACCAAAAGTCTTCAGCTTAGAAAAAAAGAAAATTCCCCTCTAAAAAAAAAAAAAAAATATATATATATATATATATATGTATATGTGTATATATATGTATATGTGTATATATATATATATATGTATATTTAAATTTGGTATTTCACAGGGAGGCAGTTTCCTAACCTTTTCAATAAACTACACATAACTCAGAGAATGAACATGGATAGCTGGAAAGACCTGGAAATATACCTACCAAGCACAGTTCTTTTGAAATATATTACATTAAAATGTATGTGAATGCTGCATTTCATTCCATGGAACATCTGTTTCAATATTTTTAAATGATGTTTTATATTACTTACCAACTGGTAAAAATTGATACTCTTATAACTTCAAGTGTCTCCTTTGTAACCCCTGGAAAATGCACCCCCACTCTGAGAAGCACTGCCTGGATGGCAGGGACAGAGAAATTGGTGCCCTGAGGGTACTGAAAGTTTCTGCTGCTGAGTTCATTCATCCTTGCCTAGCGCAGTGACCAGGGACAAACATCCATGAATAGACTATCTGAATGACCTCAAAATAACACAGTCCCAGGAATGGCTAATCTGATTCTTTTGGCTTTCTTATCAACCAGAGAAAATTGCCACAAGATTATTTTAGCCCAAAGATTGAGACCAATCATAAGAAGATAGAAACATGTGCATTGATACATGTCTCAGGTAGGTTCATATGTACAAGAGTGATATACTAAGTGGGTGCCTGGAGTTGATTTAATTAGTCTCTAAGCATTTGCACTAGAAATTTTTTCATCCTGGCACAACCAACTGCTTTGTAGCATGCACATGATCAAGCATTACCCCGATGTGACTAGATTTGGTAACAAGGAGAATATGTGCCAAGTGTCTTTTCCCTTCAGTTTCCTGTCATTAACACTATCACTCCCATGTGGACACAGGCCAAGCAAAATCAATAATTCAACCATTTTCTCTTGAAATTTGAATAGAAAAAAAAACCTTATTTATATAGAGTGCTTTGTAGTTTCTTCTCTCCCAACAGTTTTCTGAATTACCAATAAAGGATAAGAGAGGTTTCTGTTCTTTGCTCAAATTTGCAGAGGTCACTGGTGAACGGTAGGACTTGGTCCCAGCCCTGTCCTTTGGCTGCAAGTCTGGCATTCCAGTATACCACTAGAAAGCATGTTTAATTAGAGGGATTTTTTCTATTAATATACAAAATGATGCATATAAAACTGGAGGTGCAGTTTATTTAAAGCAGCAGTAAATCATGCCAAATAGTAATGATTTGAGATAATTGGCATGCACCATGTTTAGCTGCCTATGTTTGCCAATTTGGAATTCTGGTCATAAGATACATGTCCCTGGGCTAAAGAGAAGAATTCATTGTTTGCAGTATAATGTGACATACGCATTAGACAGAGGGCTGCAGGCAGCCACTTCTGAATCAAAAGCAAATCAAACTTTAGAAATACCTCTAAGCTCAAGAGTATTGTCTAATTGAATTTTATCATTTCACTGTTCATTCAGCAAACACTAGCTGAGTATCTCTACCTTTAGAGGCACTGTAACTTGGCACTAGGTCATAACTCCTAGCCTCAGGGAGTTCCCTGCCTGGTCCACTAATATCAAGCTAAGGATGATCTGGGCTACTGAAAAATGTCACTTTTTAGGATGGAAAAATCACTCAATGATCAAGCCAGGGAAACATATAACAGGAATAAATGATATTATTTTCCAAAGAACTGTTTTCCTAAGAAATAGATGTTATAAAGTCTAATGTATAATTATTTTTGAATCATGTTTAGTTTTCATGCTTGAAATAGCAAAATTTTAATCTGATTGCTTGAAGTTATGGGTTGTCTTTCCTTATTAACTGATAAATTAAGAATAATTTTTCAGAGCTAGAGATGTCACTCAGTGGTACAGTACTTGGGTAGCAAGTACAAGGCCCTGGATTTCATTTCTAGCACCAAAAACAAACAAACAAACAAAAAGAAACATAAATTTTTAATTAGGGACATTGCTCATCAAAATAGCTAATAATAGACTATTACAAATAAATAGAGCAGAATTTACCACTAGGAAGAGTCTATACAGAATTTTATATTTCATAGCATGTTTGATGATTATGTGGTTTAAGATAAAGCATTTTAGTGCTTTTTCTCCCTGTTGTTTATAGGCAGTGTTTTAGGGATATATTCATGATCCTCTGCTTAGCCCTCTAAATTTCTAATATATAAAACTCAATATTCAAAAATCACTTAGTGAACTGGGCATAGTGGCATACACCTGTAATCCTAGGTCTTGGGAGGCTGAGACAGGAGGATCGCAGGTTCAAGAACATCCTCAGCAATTTAGCAAGACTCTCAAAAACTTAACAAGACCCTGTTTCAAAAAATAAATAAATAAAAAAAAAGAACTGGTAGTGTGGCTCAGAGGTAGAATGCCTCTGAGTTCAACCCTCAGTACCAAAAAAAAGAAAAATCACTTAGCTTGACTCAAGGGATTTATTCACTAGGTGAATTTGAAAATACATTAGATACTTTGCCACTGTAATGTACTCTAAACAAAGAGAGAAAAAAGAAAGAAGCAAAAGGAAACTACAAAATCTAAATAAAAATGAAAACATTTAAAGGCCAACCCCCACTAAGAAAGAGGAGAGGTCTCAACTCCATAATCTTGGTGAATATCCTATATATTTCTTAATTTAGCACTTCTTGTGATATATTGCTATTTATTAGTGGTTTCAATAACCATTTCTTCTACTTGCCTTTTTTTTCCTACTTGCCTGTTTAAAACATCCTGACTTAATTCCATAAATCCTTATTTACCACTGCAATTAATGCATAATTTCTTCCTTATGAAGTTTAAAAGGGTTTTAATCTATAGATTTACATATAAATACAGGAAGGTGTGGGAATTGTCTCTAAAAATAAATCATCTCAAGGTCAGCTAAAGATAAGAGTACAAAAAAATAGGAAGAAAGACTAAGAAAAATGTAAGTAAATTAGTGTCCTTTTAAACAGGAAATTATATATTAGGTATACATATATCCTTGTATATGATTCAGAGTAAATACTTATTTACATGAAAATTAGAATTGGTGTTATAATTTTAACTTATTTTCTCTCCTAAAGAAATTATTTCTTATCATCAAACATATATTTCCAGATCACTGTTGATAAACATTGAAAATTTATTGAGTGTCTACTATGTGCCAGAAATTAACTTACAGGTAGCTCATTGCCTCAAGTTTGCCATCTAGCAGAAGTTTCATATTTAAGAGATTATATTCCTAAATTAAATCCAATTCCACAAGGCGAGCTAAAAATAGCATGACAGTAGGTCTGAGTTTGTGATCTAAGAATTTCTGTAATCCCCTTTTATTTTTCCCCAGACCCAACTTGCTTATTTTCATTCCTTAATCTAGAATCTGGATTTCCACCCCATAATTTCTAAACATCCAGGCTTAAAATTACAGTAGCTGCCTGAAATCTAGTGACAATGCATTTCAATGAAGACATTTCCCACGCCAGCAAAAGAAAAATCAGATGCTAGCCAAAAAAAAAAAAATGTGTTTAGAATAATCGTTTTTAACTGTTCTGTTTGGTTTTCTAAATTCCAGCCTGTGTGCTGTGCTGGAAGCGGGCATAACCTTCTGATCTGATAAGGGCTGAATGTAAATCTCAGCAACAAATGCAGCTTCTCAGCAATCCACGGTGGGGAGTGCTGGCCGATGATGTGGATGAATTTTTTCTTTTAGTTATTTTGGCTGCATTTCAACCTGAAACAGATTTGGGATGGCATACCACATAGTAAAACCAGACTTTCAGAACCAAGGCCCGAGACCCAGTATAAACAGACAGAACGGTGAGAACAGAGCAGAAGGGAAGGGGCCAGCGGGGAAGGAGGTCCTGAGTCCTTGTCGTCCTGCTGTGTTCTCCGCTTGGAGTGTCCTCTAGTGGTCAGACGAGAGAAGCTGGAATTCCATTTGCCAAGAAAGGATGTGGTAAGCAGGATTTGAAATGAAGTTCCCTTCCATTTTCCACCTTTGGTTACCCTTACATATAGCCAAAAAACAACTACATCTCACATCCAGGCATTTCTTTCTTTCTTCTCTTTTCTCTTTTCCTTCCTTCCTTCCTTCCTTCCTTCCTTCCTTCCTTCCTTCCTTTCTTCTGATCACTTCTCAGTTTTCTTTTTCTTATTCCCATATATCTGCTCAAACTGCACTTTCAGAATATTCCTACCTGCTGCCTCTAAATCACAAATTGAGCTAAATACCTTTCAGTGCCCTGGCCTGTGCTTTGGATACTTTGACCTTTCTGCCATTATTGGGACGCTAGATAAGAACTCAAAATGGTGAATGTTTAAGAATCATGGACGTGTGAAGACAAATCTATTTGGGTTGAATCACTCAAAAGCCCACAAGTTCCATTTACTTGAAGATTACAAGTAGATCCTGAAATGCCCCTGAGTTGGCCCTGGCAAAAAAAAAAAAAAAAAAAAAAACAGGTAGTTTCTAAACACCCCACAGACATCTGTGGGTGCTATCCAGAAATTCTGTTACAGCCAGATTTCTGGCCCAACTTTAAAGCAAGATGCTTTTAACATTCTTATTTGTAGCATATGGGTTAGGCTATGTTTTGAACCTGCAAATTGTACCCAAATCATAATGTTTCATTGAAATTAGGAGGATTTTTGTAAGGAAAACAAATACACAAAAAAAGTCCTTTGTACTAACAGTACCCAAATTACTTGTTCAACAAAAATGCTATTACCAGAATTAATTAACAAAAATGTATAAGCTCTGAAAATCTCACTAAATAATTGGTAAAAAAAAAAATCTTCCTACTTAGTTCAAACCCAAAGAATAAAAAGAAAAACCTGCAACTCTTAACAAAACACTAGGTTTGTCACACAATAGCCAAGTTCCAAACTTATGCATTTTAAGGAGGTATGATACTAAACCATAAAATTTCAAAAGTGAATATATAAAAAAGGTTTATTAAGCAAATATGAGGTACCATTAGCACATTGATGCATTTTAATAACCTTTGATTCAACTATATAATGACTACGTCTGCTTTTAGCACCTTACTTTCAATCCAAAATCTTTTCTGTTTTCTACTCTTTCTTGTATGTTCACTTGCTTGCTAATTTGTTTAAAGAAGTGAGCATAAATGGAAGAAACTATTAAAAGAGGAAAGTACTGGCCTGCCGGGTATGGTGGTACACACCTGTAATCCCAGTACTTGGGAGGCTGAGACAGGAGGATCGCAGGTTCAAGAACAACCTCGGCAACTTAGCAAGACCCTGTTTCAAAATAAAAAATAAAATAGTGTTGGGTTGTAGCTCAGAGGTAGAATGCCCCTGGATTCAATCCCTAGTAACACACACACACACACACACACACACACACACACACACACACACACACACTGGGTAAGTTCTTGGGCAGCTTATCGACATTACCCACTGCACCCTGAGTATAATGGGAACTGTTTGTGGACATGAGTTGGCCTCTCATTCCCTTCTACTCAATTTCACCATCCTGGTTTGAAAATGGATTCTTGTGATCAGATCTCAGATCCTGCTCATTCAAATTTTTTGTTTCTCTCCTGTCTGCAGTACGCACCACAGCAATCCTTCCCTAGGGCTGTCTGCTGAGAGTATGTCAGGTACCAAGTCAAAAGCAGGACCAAATGGGACATTAGAAATAGCAACTTGAAGCCAAAAGCCAAACAGAGGATTCCAAGAGGTCAGAAAACTTAGGCCTAAAGACCAAGGGACTGTCTCAATACACTATAGTAAAATGATTTGACCAATAATACAATGATAGATGTTTTCCCTTGTAATTAACAAAAAAAATTACAGGATTGTTTTGTTTTTGTTGTTGTTTGTTTTTGGTTTTTGTTTTTGTGTGTGTGTGTGTGAGTGTGTGTGTGTGTGTGTGTGTGTGTGTGTGTGTGTGTTGCTGGAGATGGAACCCAGGGCTTTCACATGCTTAGCATATGCTCTACTCTTAAGCTACATCCTCAGCCCCAAAAGACAGTATTTTTTTTTAAGCCTCTACTAAGTTCACAAACTTCAAAGGTAAATAGCTGGATTGATGAGAAAGACGATGCCTAATCCACTAACTTATCAGAAGGCCTCCTCAGAAATGCAAGCTTTCTATTGAATAAGTGTGTGTGTGATTGATTAGTGTGTCTGATTTCAGGGAAGTATACCAAAAGGAAAACACCAATATTACCCTTTTCATTTTCAGTGGTAACAAACATTTCTATCAGGGAAAACTGACATTGTTCTGGTAGTTTTTATATAGTTCTGGGCCAAAAGTGTAATAGCCATTTAAACAAAATTTTAGCAAAAGACATTAGGGGGAAGAGAAAGCCATATTGAAAAAAAATCAGACTTTGTTATATATCTACTTACAAATAATTCATATTTGGATTAGGATTTTTAAAAATTATTTTGTGTAAAAATATTTTAGGTGACTTTGAAATTAATATTTCCCATTTTATTATAAATATGAGTTTTTTAAAGACTATCATAACTTAAATGACATGGTTTATAGGAAAGCTCCTAGAAAATAGAAGGTATGTATTTAAAAAAAAAACAAAGTATTCTAAAAGAATTAATTCAACTTACATTTGTATTCCAATTACTTAGTTTTCTCTAATTCTTCTGTGGCTTCCTAAACAGTCAGAATTTTTAATGTGTGTATGAATATAAATAGCAGTTATATAAAAGAGGGCATTTTGTTTGCTATATTATACACACACACACACACATATAATACATATAGATCTACCCCCTCTGTCTTTGAAGAGAGATTGACATTATTTTGACAAATAACATGCTCTGAAAACTAGATAGTACATTTTCTTTACTTAATTGCCTTAAATTTATAATGTTTAATAGACAAATACAATTTCTTCTAGAGAAGAGTAGCTTCCTACAATTGCTAAGACTTTAAATATAATCTATTGGAAGAGTCTTGTACACCCTCCCATCATCACAAATATAAACATACTTCATCATTATGTGAATATTCAACACACTAATCCACTTTCTGCTTTAAATATTTGTAAACCTATGGATACATTTCATAAAGTAATCCATAACCAATGTGGTTCCAGATTTACCATAATTGGCTACTGGCCAGAACAAAAGGAGAATTAAAGCTTTTGGTCTTAAAAATTTTTTTTCTTCATTAAATTTTGTATTGAAAATCTAAAGCATATGTTGTCATCAGTATAGATTTCATCGAAGACTTTTGGTTTTACTTTTGTTTTAATGTTTACCTTCATGATCAAGGAAGGTAATGGGGGCTAATTTTTAATTTCCATTTATTTGAAATAGCAGTCATAAAGTTTAGAAAGATTCCTTATGTCCTCAGAGAGCATCGAAGCTGCATGATGACCAAGGATCCATATCACACAGTACATGGTACAGTCCTTACACTGTCTAAATGCAACTATTCCAGCCACAGTGTGGTGGGCCCTGTGAAACCAGGGGGTGCAGTGAACCCTGATATTAGAAACAGGCTGCCTTGGAAATTCTTTCATTGATTCTACAAAGGAATTTCCAAGTACATTAAAATTTCATCTTCAGAGCATCTAGTAGCCATCATTGGTAAACTTAAAATAACACTTTAATTTTAATAAGATTTTTTGTTTGGTTTGGGGGTGGTTATTTTGGAGTTGATTGGTTGGTTAATTAGAGTTTTTTGTTATTTGGGGGGACTTTAGGGAAAGGGGGTTGCCTAGTAATTTTATGGAAACTTTAGTATAACATAAATTAGTTTGGACTTTCAACCAGTTTATTATGATGCTTAAAAATAATTCGTGTTCTAAATCATAATTGCATGACAGTTTAGATCTTATTACTATTTAGTTAAAGCCTAATGAATACTGTATTCCTTTGTTTTCTCAACAGAAATAAAATTCCTAGTTTATTGAATAGATTCTGATAAAGCATTATGCTGCCCAACCAGCTCACTTTATGTATTTATACCTGTCTCTATGTAGCTTCTATAAAAACTCAATGTCCTGTGTCCGCTGCATCTTATTACACCAACACCTTGCGATATGGTGTCATGTATATAAACATACAGGACAAAAATGACTGTACGCTGCTTATCAACATCTAGTCCAGAAAGGTCTGAGGCAGTGCAATAATGCTTTTAGTTATAACGCTCACTATGTGAATCATTTTAATCTGTGCATTCTTTACCATAAATACGGAAGTAGTATTTTTTTAACTGGTCTTTCAGGCTTATAATAAAAATCCCTGTGTCATATCTACATAGTCAAAATATGAAGCATAATTTAGTTTAAAAGTGTTGCCTACTAACAAACTAAAGAGAAATATCTACTGATTTTTCCCATGGAATTGCTTAAATTATTTTCTGTTGCCAGTGTAGACTTGCCTCAAATGGTTTCTTTCATCACTACTATTATGTGTAAAATAAAGGGTGAGTATTGTGGTAAATTTTTATGTGTATCAAATATTAGCTCTTTTCACTGTAAAAAAAATTTTACATTCCTCAGAAATCACCCACCTACTGAGGTCCAGAATTCATGAGTATATAATAATTTATTTTTGATGTCCAAAAGTTAAAAGATGGGGGCTGGGTGTGTATCTCAATCTTGCCTAGCATATGCAAGGCCCTGGGTTCCATCCCCAGCACTGCAAAAAAAAATTTTAAAAAAGAAAGTTAAACTTGGATATTGATAAAATTAACATATATAGACTTTCAAAGACCAGTATTTGAAAAGGGGGAGAGGGAGAAAAAGGGAAAGAGGGAAAAGAGGGGAGGGAGGGAGGGACAGAGGAAGGAAGGAAGGAAGGAAGGAAGGAAGGAAGGAAGGAAGGAAGGAAGGAAGGAAGGAAATGTGTTTAGGATCAGGAGGGGGAGCCTGAATTATCTACTGCTTTTTGTTTTATTTACTAGAGTCATATTTTTTAAAATGTATCTAACTTCCGCTCATTAATTTAACATTTTATTGCTAGAATTATAAGTTTATTGTTAAACTCAGGAAAACTCTGTGAAGACTCACAAAGTAATTTTCTGAAAACTGTGGTGAAATTATTCAGTGCTATCAGTAATTACTGCATACAGAAAGCCTTGTGGGGAATAATCCTGGGTGATTTCTCTATGAAACAGATTAATATATAGTCTATTCTTTTTTCTGAAGCTGTAGAGATTTTAATTTTTTATTAAGTCCCTAGTGTCTCCCAGATTAAAAATACGCAAAACTATTTTTAAAAACTAAGGAGTAAAGTATCAGAAATTAAGCATTAAGCAAATAGTTCCTAAAATCACTATATATATAGATATAGATATATATATACATATATATATATATATATATACATTAAGTCAAAGAACTTCATATTTCTTAAGTTACACACGGTATTAGGTTTGTAGGTACCGTTGCATGAAGTATCTTTCACGTTTATGAACTTCAACGTCTTAGAGGGTTTCATACTAGCCTATGAATGCTCTGGATGCTGCAGGGGAAAACAAGCACAATCAGTATTTTGTTTTTCAATATTTCTCAACTGAGTTATCCTATCTTGACTCACATAATAGTATTGACCTCTCATCTCATGTACTCTATGTTGAATTACTTTTCATACCGATTCTCAATCGAAGTGAAAGCGTATGCGTACATGGCTAAGTCTTGTCTAGTCTCATTCATCTGCCTCCACGTGCTTTATTTCATTATATTTGCAAACCAAATGTTTTGATTTCAGTTTTGTAAAGAGAATACGACTCAGCACACTCGTGTTTGTTCGGCTGTCCATCCTGCACCATTAACACAATGCCCTTCTCTCCCATTTTATGGTGTGTGTATCAGTGTCGCCATATCTGCTGCATTTTAATTCCATAAAAAGAAAATGTGATTTTGTATTAATAGTTTTGCTGATCAACTCAATATTTCTGCACCAGTCAGCATACTTATGTGCATGTACTAGTCTGTACAATTGTTCAACATCAAAATACTTGTTTACTTTATGTCAAAATGTCTATAAAACTGCTGGCATTGTTCTCCATTTCAGTCTGGTAAAATAAGCGAGATAGAAAATAAATGCGTAAATGAATCATCTGTGTCATTCCAGTTCTCTGCATGAAGCCGCTTCAACATTAAGCACTGCATACATGGCACCTCCCGACAGCCCGTGGTTTCTTGACTCCTCGTTGCTGACTCTTTAGGCAGGTGGCTTTTGGAGGAAGTGTAGGATAAAACTGCCAAGTCTGGGGTGGAGGGGATAAAAGTTGGATCCATTGTCATTCAAAGAAAAGAAAGCGCGTACTCTCCTTTTTCAAGGGAACCCTTTCAGACAGTCGACAGATATATGTCACTTGGTTTATATTTTTTAAAACATTTGATGCAAACCATCTTGCCAAAACTCCAGGGTGGGTTAATCAAAGACCTTTGGGGTAGTCTCCCACTGCTGTTCCTGAAACCAATTCAGGACAGTCCTGCGATTCAATCAAGTCTTAACTCCGACCCCAGTGCCAGCTTCATAGGTGGGCGAGATAAAAGTGTAGACACCTAGAGAGCCCTGCACTCAAACTAATGCCATGCTGCTGCCATCTTGAAATTCTTCATAGCTTTTGAAGGAGAGGCCCCGTGTTTTCATTTTGCATTAGGGCCACAGGTTATACACCCAGTCCTGCCTGACCAGTGAGGTGAGCGATAAGACTGCACATGGATTCAGACTCTCCAAGGCAAGAGGTCATCAGATAATAAGAGAGGCTTATTTATTTAACACACTCTCATATAGCACTTACCATGTGCCAAATCCTAAACGCTCATTTAAGCCTCATAATGCAAGTATTATTATTGCTCCCATTTTACAAATCAAAGCACAGAGAAGTTAAGTAGCTTGCTTAAGGTAACACAACTAGGAAAGCCAGAATTTGACCCTGGCATCCTGGCTATAGAATTTGAGCACCTGACCATCTAGGCCATCCTGACTTTTCCTTTGCCATGCTTCTTTTCCATCAAAGAAAAGTACCTTGTTGGTTTGTTAATAGAGCCCTGAGGACACACATTATATAGTCATTACCTTAAAGACCATTGCTTAATAGTCTAAACGTTCCAAGGATGATACCTTCTGAGAAATTGCAGCTCTCCGCATCAGAAGTCCCCTGCTCTTGTCACCAAAGATGCCTGCACATGTTAAATTAATAAGAGATGACTATAAGCATTAAGTAAAGTATGGTCAATAACTTTGTGCCCTAACAGAAATGTGAGTGCAGAGGGCCTGGTCTCTCTAAGCTGACCCCTGCACCAAAGGCAGAGTGGAAGGGCTGGCTTTGGGCTTGATGACACCTTCCTCCATGACCCTACTGCTTTCCTAGCTCAGATACTATCTCACATCTTCCTAAAAGGAGAAGGGTCAGGATGCATCAGCAGATGCCACCATGTTTGTCATTTCATTTGAAAGAGGAAGAAGCACATAGAAGATATATTTTTACAGACATAGAGGTTGGAACTGGTGATGTAGAGTGATTTGGTCCTGGATTCTGAGAATTAGATGAGAAGTGGCGTGCTCACTGCTCGAATCAGTCTGCAAGAGCCCTTCCGCTCAAAGTCCAAAGAGGGATCCCCAAAAAGCCTATTGGACCCACACTCTTCAGGTGTGACTATACCACCCAGATGCCGTTGGTCCACCTAAAGATGGACAGGATGCTCCAATCATCCCGGAAGTGAACAGCCCCCGTGGGAAGGGCAATCTATTCACATAAGGAAATACCAGTCTCCCAGATAAACTTCTCTATTCTCTCCACCACACTCATCTCCTGAATCCTCCTTTTCTGAAAATTCAGGGGAAAAAATATACAAAGGGAAAAAGATAATTGGGAGAAGTCAACCACCTAAAAGAAATGGAACAAAACCAGATCTTTCTCCAGTTGGCCTGGCAGAGTACAAAATTTTCACTGCAAGAGATGGTCCCTTCTCTACACTCCAATCCACCCTATTTTTCCTCTTCCCTCCACCTTAGAAAAATAATCCTACAGTTCATGATCCGAGCAACAAAAATGATGGAGGCAGAAGGGGGAATAATAGCATGGGATGCATCTACTCTAGGAGAACTAAAAAAAGATTTTTTTTCCTCCCTTCTCCACCTTCTCCCATATTCAACCTCATGTAAACAGATGGGTTTAACAGAGTGACTCAGATGGCTGCAGAATAGCAGAGACTGCTGGAGCCCAAACTGAGCGCGTCCCTCACTTCATCCCCAGGTTTTCTTTTCTCAGCCCTGTGACTCCTCTGGCCTCCTCTGAGAGTTAAAGATCATCACATCCCCTAGAGAGCACTTTAGAGCCCAACTTGGAAGGTGGTCAATGACCCTGATGGAGGGTAAATGTTGCATAGAAGTCTCTGATTGGCTGAAACATTGTGACACCCCCCGTGACTTTGAGCTTTATCATTCCTGAATATCATATCTGAGACACCAGTGTGATGCCAGGAGGCATCAGGACGAAGCATGAAATATCAGAACTCATCACAAGGCTCAAGGTTGTTCCAAGACACATGGCTTACTTCTGGCCTCTGTGACTCACAAAGAGCTTGGATGAACTTGAAGCACCTTCAGAGAATGACAGTGACCTCTCTGGCAAAATAAAAGAGAATGGGAAGAAAGGTGAAGAGGAAAGGGCTGACCTGAGAAGCAGCAAGATGTTCAAGGACAAAATTCTTTTATCAAATGATAACATAAATATTTTGTTGAGTGATTTCTAAAAAACAATCAACATTTTATTATTCAATACATACTGTATCTTTCTGTGCTGGGCACTGTGATAAGTAAGCACCAGGGACCCCAAACTAGTAAGATGAGGTCCCTGCCCTCAAAGAGCTTATGGTCAACATTGTGGAGGTGGCAAAAGTTGACACAAGTGCACCAGTCCTTCAATGTTCCCTGCCCACACCCATGCCAACCACTGGCCATGCACTCCTTGCCAGTGGCCCGGGATGCAGCCTCAGCATACAACACCCAAATCAACCACCACCAGGTGATCAGAGCTGCTAAGCCCCAAATTACTCAATGTTTCTTTACACCAGGAAAAGAACCTGATGTCTCTCTCTATAATAATGATCATGACAATTATTATATTGGCAGCTGATGTACTTTGAGAGCCCATTATATGTCAGACGCTATTCAAAGAGCTTTATATACGTTACTATCTCTGTCAATCCTGTCCCTCCAAAGTGGTTGGTTAACAGAAGTCTTTTGTGGTCAATGAACACTCATTTAAAGGAAATGGGAATAAACTCCAGTACAAGGAAATTAGATGTCCTTCAGAGAAATTCTCCACAGGTGATGGATGTTTCACATTAGCGATAACGAGAGAGCTGGTGAGATCCTCTGCCCAGGATGTCTTCAGAATTAGGATAGATTCTCACCCCGCTGTAATGAGAAGTGCAAACCTGTCTGAATGAAGAAGGACACGCCAGATGACCTTTCTGTGTCCTTTTCATTTCCGAGATTCTATAATTTGTGATGCTCCAGAATCAAATTTATTTTTTTGCTAAAGGCTGTGGTAAATTGTCTTCATTACCTTGTCTCCACATCCACTTAGCACAGGTAACAAATTAGCAAAGTGGGGACAAGCAATTTGCAAAAACATACTTTTAAACTTCTAGTAATTGAGTATCTATATTCTGTGCTGAAGCACAAATCTTATTAGAGAATTACTCTCAGAAGTATCCCTAAGCAAGCACTAGACATGTTGCAAAGGTGAAATCCTAGACAAACAAACGAATCACTGTAACCTGTAGGAATAAATTAATTTGTGCCGAAATGCCTTGTGTTAGGATGGGTGTGATTTCATGAGCACTTATTATTTGTTGACACAAATTGATTCTGAGATCTCAATGATTTAAGGAAGAAATAAAAACAATAGTAACCTTAGAATTTTTTATTTTGATAATTCAAAATTTTTCTAACCAGAATTCAGTAAGATATTATTTATGTTGAGCCTGATTTTAAAAAGAAACTGCCTTACCAATGCTTAATATAAAGTTATTTCTCAAAGAGGCTTCAACTTTTTTTTTTTTTTTTTTTTTTTTTTTGG
>PVJS01035515.1:10652-21057 GCA_004027185.1 Glis glis | reverse complement strand
GGGGGGGGGGAGGGACACCAAGAGCTGTGTGCATGTATGTTAACACCAAACTGATACTCATTGTGAAGTGAGACTACAATGCACCAATAAAAACATAAATAAAAAAAATTAAGTGGGAAAAATAAAAAAAAATAAATAAAATGAAGCAATATAAATACAGACTATACCTACATCTGGTAGGAGATACTACCAATTCTTAGTTGCTGCTGGGAACAACTGGCCCATTCATATTTTCCTCCAACTTTAGTAGCTCTTAATGTGTCCAGTATGCTTGCTTTTCACATTCCCTGTTTTTCTTCTTTGTTACTTATTACATGTCCCTGGATGAGTCACATTGCCTCTCTGACATCAGTTTCCTGGACTAAATTGGTAGAGCACAAAATCCTTCCCAGCTTGGACATTTTTGTGCCCGTGTCTGAGCACGGCAGCCCCAGGCACATCCTCCTCAATTGTGTCCAGAAACCAACAACTTAGCCCAGGGAAACGCTACCAAGGCTCTGGTGTTAGAGCCAAGGGAGTAGACTAAAGTGGTCATAATCCAGATGATGGAGAAACCTGTGAAGAAGAAGAAGAAAAAGACTCACAATGTGGAAACACTGGCTGGGAGCTGGATATGGTGGTGCATGCCTGCAACCCCAGTACGTAGGAGGCTGAGACAGGAGGATTGTAGGTTTGAGGAACTTAGTGAGACCCTCAGCAAGTTAGCAAGACCCTATTTCAAAATAAAAAATAAAATAGGGCTGGGGCTGTTACTCAGAGGTAGAATGCCTTTTGTTCAATCTCCAGTATGTAAAAAAAGAGAAATACTGGCATGTGTGAACTAGGCAGTCCTGAAAGTATTTGTTTGATAAACAGAGAGGAATGGCTTTACTCATTTATTGGCTCCAAGCTCTTTTATAATCATGAGTTTCATTAAAACACACACACACACACACACACACACACACACACACACACACACTTCAAACTATCTACTTCTGTTGGGGCGAAAAGCAGACCATGGCAATATAATGACTGTATTTCTATTGTATAAGAAAGCATGCATACATGTATGTGTGTGACCATGTGTGTGTGTGTGTGCATGCGCGCGTGCCCTGTGTATGAGTATATACATTTGTGTCCCACTCATGTAGGTGTGCTTGTGTGCACCTGGGCTTTTCCATACAGCAGATAACTATATAGAAGAAAATTAGAACAAAGAAGAGACCCTGAAGTCAAGAAAACAGATTATTAGTGGAGAAAGGAACAGACATGGAAGATGTAGAGAGCAGGAACATGTAATCCAAAAGTTCACAGAATTAGTTCACACATTTGGTAGCATTGTTTTGAATTTAACCATTTTCTATTTTAATGACAAGGCAAGTAGATGAACAAAGTCACCAGTCCAACTTGTGGATTTTCACAGGCATCCCCTTCTTTAAGAAATCTGAATTATATAAAGGATTCATTTGAGGGATGACAGGGATTATTTATGTTTTTTTTTTAATTTCAGGAAAATATGCCATAGGGTGACTTTTTAAAGTGTTTGAATTTGAAAAATAACAACTTTTTAAAGAACACTCAAACTAAAATGTTACCTTTAATTTCAATTTGTATGTATTCAGATATAAAGATAAACATTATTGAAATTAAAAATGTAAGTCCAGGCATGGTGGCACATGCCCGTAATCTCAGTAGTTGGGAAGCAGACATAGGTGGATTGCAGCTTTGAGGCTAGCTTCAGCAACTTAGCAGGATCATGTCTCAAAATAAAAAATAAGGGCTGGGGCAGAGCGTGGAGGTAGAATGCCCCTAAGTTCAATTCTTAGTACCAAAAACAAACAAAAAGAAATAAAAGCCAGTGGGAAAATAGGCTATATATACACACCAACATCGATATTTAAGTAAAAATACAAATATTACATTAATGGAAGAGAACAATTATACTTGGGCAAAAAAATATGATGCTTAAAATGTTCTCTATCTTCCTCTCTCTCATTTTCTTGGGAAGCCAAACTGCATGTTCCATAATGGAGAACAGAAATACTCTCTTAACACTACCATGTTGGTTACAGCCCAATTCCAACAGACAAGATATGGAAACAACTTCAATGTCCATCAGCAGATGAATGGATAAGGGCAATATACACAATATGGTGAATACACACAACAGAATATTATTATTCTGTTAATGTTATTCAGCCTGAGAAAAGAGAAGGAAATCCTGCAATATGTGACAAAGTGGATGACCCTTGAGGAAATTACGCTAAGTGAAATAAGCCAATCTCAGAAGGATGAGTACTGCATGGTTCCATTTATATGAGGCACCAAAATAGTCAAACTCAAAGAACCAGAGAAGGAAGGTTGCCAGAGTCTGGGGAGAGAGTAAACAGGGAGCTACCTACTAGTCATTGAGTATAAAGACTCAGTTATGCAGCATGAGTAAATTCTAGAGATCTGCTACGTAACATTGTCCCCATGGATTAAAACAACAACACTGTATTGTGCACTTAGAAATCTGTTAAGAGGATAGAACTCATCACACTAAAAAACTAAATTTACTAAATAAAGTAAGAAGAAGAGAAGTATTCTAAAACTCTTTGTACCTTACCGGGTACCCAAAACACAATCTCTTTTTCCTAGAATATTTGTTTAGTTCAAAGAGAACACTTTAATAGCAAGTTATCTCTAAAGATGACCTATTGGGACATTTAAAGAACTGAGAACTAACTTTTAAAATCCCTAAAACATCTAGAAGTCTATCTTATGTGTCAAATTCATTATTAAACAACACTCTAATATGTTTATCTGGATTTGAAAGCTAGGCTGGCAGGGAATAGAAGGGAAAAGATAAGATGAGATTTTATCCTGAAGCATCTAAATTAATTAGACTAATTTATTTTGAAAAATTACTTAGTTTGCAAAACAAATATATATAAAGAGAATTTATTGTAAGCTGAAAATTTTCCAAGTTTTGATATGTGGATGTTACTAATGTTAGAGCTTCCAATTTTATTTATTACTAAGGGTTTATTTTGTGTTACATTATTATTAATAGCACATTAATTAATATGACTGCAGGTAGTAATTTGACTTTTCTTTTAAAACACTAGTCTTTTCAGCCTCCCCAAATTTTTGACTGATTGTGTGTTTAGTCTGTTTAGAATTACTGTTAACATGACTTATACATTCCCAAGCAACAACCAGTCACTATTTAAATAAAACTAGATAGTTTAAAAGCTAATACAGTGTCAACAAAATCATTTTCCCTAAATCTTGCAAAAAGATAATAAAATCCAGATTTCAGTTGGTTAAACAGTAATGTTGCAAACAAAGGGTTTATTACTCAGGAATATCACTGAGTTGAGGAAAAGAACCAACAGCTTTTGAGATCAGCAAGATTACGGCATTACCAAAGTTTCTTTTAGATCCATCAGGCCAAGGGCAAGATGGGAGATTCAATGCTCTGCTGATAGAGTGGCACCTGCAGGGCTTCTCAGCTCCCCACCTTCCCCTCAGCCCACAGGAGCATGCATGAGGAAGCAGGAGGAAGGGTCTGAAGCCTGCAATGGGCAGGCCAGAGGAGAACTGCAGGTCCTAGTAGACCAAGAACCAGTCAGCAGTAGACGGGACCTCTGCCCCTCCGTCGCCATCCTCACACTCTACACTTTCATCTCTCTCCCCTACTCCTGCTTCTTCATCTCAGAGTACTCCTGTGTGAATTGTCAAGCCTACTGGTGTCTGATATTAGAGAGTTCTCAATAAATTATTTATGCTGATAAAAAAAACCTATTTCCAAGCAAAGTGTAAATGAGAGATAACGGTTTTGCCTTTCTGAGGGCATATTTGCATTTTCCACAGGAAATCAAAGCCAGGAAAGAAGTAGATAGCGGAAGATGCAAATGGATGGCTCTGGATCAGGAGTTCAAAGCTCGGCTGCATATGAGAATCACTTGGGGGACTTCATAATACCCTGATGCCTGGGCTCCATTGGCAGAGATTCCAATGTGATCCACCGGGGGTGAAGTCTTGACATTGGGAGTTTTCAAAGTTCCCTATGTGATGTGTGTGTGTGTGGTGTGTGTGTGTGTGTGTGTGTGTGCGCGCGCGCGCGCACGTGCGTGCGTGTGGTACTGGAGATTGAACCTGAACCCAGGGGCATTGTACCTCGAGCTATACCTCCAGCCCCATTTTTATTTTTTACTTTGAAACAGGGGGTTTCACTAAGTTGCTCATTGCCTCACTAAGTTGCTGAGGAGGCCTCGAACCTGCAATCCTCCTGTCTCAGCTTCCAAAGTACTGGGATTACAGGCATGCAGTTGGGAACCATTGTTCTGGAGTGAGAGAGCAGTGTCTTGAAGCTAGAAGGTGAAGGCCGATGGACACTTGGTGGGTGGCAGCCAAGGGCACTGCAGACAGGCTTTCTGCATCCCTGGGAGGCTGCGCGGGAGGCAGCACTCCTCAAACTTCTATGTGCACACTCCTCTCTTGGGATCTCATTATAATGAATGTTCTAGTGCTGTAGGTCTAGGTGGTTCCTGATATTCTGCATTTCTAGCAAGCTCCCAGGTGATGGCATGGTATCAATCTGAAGGCCACATTCCAGTGGCAAAGGTCTGGATGACTTCAAAGACCCCTTCTTACGTTAAGATTCTATGGTTCTCTGAAATGACCTCATCACAACTTGAGATATTTTTCCAGAGAGAGAGAGAGGGAGGGAGGGAGGGAGAGAGAGAGAGAGAGAGAGAGAGAGAGAGAGAACAAGCCTGGAGGCTTGAACCAACAGGGTGATATCTGCCTGGCTCTGACATGAACGAATATTCCAAGGAGCATAATTCTCTGGTCAAATAGCTGGAGAAGTCAGGTTGATACCATGCCCATGGAATGTTTCTAAAGAAACATTTCTGAGCCCAAAGGAAAGTTCCAGTCAAGGAACCAATGAGCCTACCCAAGGGCCCTCCTGAGTAGTAGATGCTTACTTGGTATAAGTTTGGAAATCTAGTCAAAAGAGTAAGGTATAATCAAAGAGGGAAGAGACATGGATGCATGATATTAAATCTATCAAATGATTTTTAAAAGTTTAAATTTTAGATTTTAAAAATTTTAGAACCATGTTTGGGCAAAAAAGAGTTTAATATAAGTGTAGTAAATAGCTATAAAGGAAAATCATACTAACTTGAAGTCAATACATTAGTTTCAACTGACGTATTCTAATTTTTAAAAACCTTTTAGGGAGTCAATAAATGTTTTTCCTTTTGATGTTCTTCTTTATCAAATATTCTCTTTAAGATAGTGTCTTGATTTTCAGAAGAGATTCTTATCTGTGCTAAGAGCATCCTCATCTACCATCGTAAGATGAAATGAGGGTATAATTTGCAACTGGAAAAAGAAACAGACTCCAGATTCAGAAGGGGTATCTTTAAAAAATTTTGCAAGCCAAAAAAACAAAACCCCAAAATCTAATTTTACAATGAATGTGACAACTCTGAGGGTACTCTAGGATTCTTTTGAGTGATCTGGAGTAGAGGTTCCAGAGTGTGGTCTGGGGACACTTAGTGCAGCCTCCAAAACATTTTCAGGGGGTCTGTACATTTAAAACTATTCTTAAAATAATTTGATGTTATCTGCCTTTGGGACTTGAATTCTGTCATGAGTATTTGGTGAAGTTTTCCAGAGACTCCATGTCATGCTATGTAATATCACAAAAGAATGAATAAAGAAGCAGCTTTGAAAATATAGTTATCTTCTATTAAACCAGACATTTAAAAATTTGCAGAAATGTGAAATAATACTACTTTTCTTTCTAATTTTTTATTTTGAAAAATGTTATTTATTTATTTATTTATTTTGGCACTGGGGATTGAATCCAGGGGCATTCTACCTCTGAACTACATCCCCAGCACTATTTTATTTTTATTTTGAGACAGGGTCTCTCTAGGTTGATGAGAGTCTCACTACTTGCTAAGGCTGTCCTCGAACCTGCTATCCTCCTGTCTCAGCCTCCCAAGTACTGGGATTACAAGCGTGAGCCACCATGCCCAGCTTGGAAAATGGTTATTTTTATTAAAATGTGATATGTATTTATATTAACATGAAATGGGGTTCAGCTAAGTATTTAAAATATTTAAATTTCTTGGTTTTAATTTTTATTACAGTAAATATTGGCAGATGTACTCATGTAACAAATGCTATTTACTATCTTCAGTAATATTTAAGGGTGTAAAAGGGTCTTAACAAAAAACCACTAAGCTTTGAACCACTCTTCTCAGGCCTTGCTTCTCAAAGTGTGGTCCATGGACCAGTAGCATGTCTGTCAACTCGTTAGAAAGGCTGAATCTTGGTGCATCTCAGATGTATTGAATCAGAATCTGCAGCTTCACACGATCCTCAGGTGATTCATATGTACAATTAGGTTGAGAAACATTGGCCTGTAGCTTTTGTTTAGTCAACCATACTCTTACTACAACATAATAATAATAATAATAAATTGGACACTGGGGCTAGAATTCTTAGAATTGAATTCTTTCTTAATTGCTTCTTAGCTGGGTGAATTTGGGGAAATTACAGTGCATTTCCTGCAGTAACTGAGTTACTGTTTTGGCCAGAGGGGTGGGGATTCCCTTCTAACTCTGAAGGAGCAGGTGTCTGGCCACACAGGAAGGAGGCAAATGAATACACTTGGGAAAATAAAAGTGAGAAATCTATTCTAAAAGGCATCTGAATGCTTAGTATTTGTCAGACACAACGCTCAGCATTTCCTTGATATTATGGTGAATCATTTCAAATTGCCATTTTCATAGAAAAAGAAAAGATGGTCAAATGTTAGCCATTTCAAGAGATTTAACATTGCTTACCACAACCTTTTGAGGTAGAAACTATTGTTATTTTCATTTTGAAATGGCAGAACAAGGCTCTGGGTGGTTAAGTTCCCCCAGGACACAGGAAGAAATGAAACCAGGTCTAAAGAAATACATGCTTAATAGAGAAAACAGTGAAACACAGAGATTCCCAAAAGAAGAAAAAAGGCCCCAGCACAGCACCATTACCTGAAGTGATAACATTTTGGTGTGTGATCATCGAATCTTTTTCTAAGCATCCAATAGGAAATATTCTGATGCTTTTTTAATAATTGAAGAAAAGAGATATCGACAATGAATAAATACAGTGAGGGCCATAAATGAAGACTTGGTCTTATTTCAGCTTGCCAGCAACTTCAATAATTGAAAAACAGCGTAATGCTACTTTATGCACCAACAGTTTTAACTTTTACAGTCCATCTTCTTTTCTCCCTACTTCCTGCCCTTTAGTACTGGAGTCAACTTCGCCTATTTTAAATGACTATTGATAATTATCATGAGTTTCCAATGCAATGATAGCCACAATGCTCTTATTTAGAGCCTAAAAATACAGGTGTCCATGTAAGTAATTACCACATTAATTTATCTTGAGGGCCCTCTTATCTTCCCCCCTGTGAGTCATTGATAATTTGCCGGCTTCAGATGAATTTACTGTCTCAGAAATAGAGAAAGAGCTTTGTAGAGCTAATTCCAGCAGCCAGTGAAGCTCAATAAGCCCCCAAGAAGCTTTTGAAAAATCAAAAAGCCCTTAAAAAGGTCTTTAAAAGTAGTTTTTCATGTTTGGCCCAACAGAGTAATAATGCTTCTTTAAAGATAGCTGGAGTGTGAGCCAATCGATACACTATTAAGACACTGACAGCGCTGAGATAGGATTACATGGTGAAGAAATTGTGAAACCTTTAACTTTTTCATTTTCAGCAAGAAGAATTGAGGGAAGGTGCTTTTTAAAATTTATTTTTATCTGAATAGCCTTAGGTAATACAATTTTTTTTCATTTTAGGCTAGTAATTTTACCCTTAGTCCACATATGACCAAGGGATCAAGTTAACTTTATACCTTCTTTGTGATGTGATTTTTTCCCCAAGTCTTGCCAGGCTGTCTGGTTGGGGGGGGGATACAAATACTCACAGCTGTCGACAGTATGTAAATGGATTGGCATGGCTGTGTTCCAATAAAACTTTATTTATTTATTTATTTTTGCGGTACTGGGGATTGAACCCAGGGGCATTCTATCTCCGAGCTACACCCCCAGCCCTATTTCTTTCATTCTTTATTTTGAAACAGGGTCTCACTAAGTTGCAGAGGGCCTCACTAAGTAGCTGAGGCTGGCCGCAAACCCGGATTCTCTGGTCTCAGCCTCCCAAGTACTGGGATTACAAGCGTGCGCCACCACGCCCGGCTAAACTTTATTTATAAAAACAGACACAGACTGTGTTTGGCCTGTGTGCCAGAGTTTGCCAACCCCAGGTATAGAATAGCGTAGAAATGCTGCCTGTCCTTGAATGATCAGGGTTCAAGAACATGAATATCTTCACACATTAAGATGGTTCCCAAAGTTGGTTCCAAAATAGCACTGTCTACTACTGCTTTGGGGAATCCTGGTGGCCTGATGGCAGCCATGAGGTCATCGGAACCCTGTCACTAGGGTATTATTGCGCTTGCCCCACACGTGGCATTCAGAGAGTGATTGGCACATCTAAAAGCACAAAGAACTGAAGTCATTGAGTTGCCTGCTTTCGTGTCTGCTTGTCAACAAGTGTGCGGTAGCAGAGTTTCTCTAGCTCTTGCTTTTATCATGCGGTCACGGGCTTGGAGAGCTATAGTTTCCACCTGCCTGTCACTATTGATGTATGTCCAGTGTTGATAAGAAGAACCTACGAACTCTATACATCCTAATTGCTTAGGCCAGTTCTCAACAGAAACACAAAATAGGAAAAAGAGCACCACCGATTAAGGAAATAAGAACTGATTCTATAGAGGGGAAGAGTCAAGCAAGAAGCCCTGCTCCGTGGAGTCCTGGCGACTCGGGCTCCCGTGTCACACCACCTTGGCCTTCAGAGTCAACCATGACATTATCTCTGCATGTCTTTGTGGCTGGAAGACCATCCCGCATCCCCGGATCAATGGCCCTTTCAACTCAGTGGAGGACAGTTCTTTGATTTGGGCAGCAATCACTTTTACAAAGCCTGTTATTGTTGGCGACTTTGCTGCTTCGGATCATGACATGTGCTGGGAAAGATCTCCTTTCCAGCTGCTGAATTTCCAACAACTCTTTTACAGGGATTTTCAGGATTAAGTGAAACAAGGAAGGTAAAGCCTGACCCTCAGCAAACACCTTATAAATGTGAGGTGTTTATTATAACCTTCCTAGTGCAACGTGGCTTCTGTCCCACAGAGATCCTGGCTTCTTTAAACAACAAAACAAAACGAAACAACCTCTACTCTCCTCCTTGTGTTTTCACTGACAAAATTCTGTAATTTTAGGGCAGAAAAGGGCATTCAAGATCATCTAACCCAAATTCTCTCACCTAATTTTGAAAACTGAATGCCTGACCAATGAGAGAGCTTCAGGAATTCTCTTCTTCTCTGCAGTTCCATATGGAGGTATAAAGTTCATTTTACAGCAGGCTTTTAGAACCATGTAGCCTCCAATAGGAAAATGCTCGAATCTATTCCAAGCAAAACTGGGTCAAAAATTGTTTAAAACTATAGAAACATAAAGGATAAATTTGATGACAGTTCACTTCGTTAGATTTCAAATAAAAATACTGTTTTTCTTTTTTTTTCCACTAGGGCTTGAGGAGCCTATTCACTTTATAGAATAACTCCTGAAAGCACTTTGAAAAGTTCATTCAGTGACTTGTTTATTCAAATCAACACATTTTAATAAAATGCCTACATTGTTTGGTTTTCCTCATAATGATTGACTATTATTATAAACAATTCCCAGCACTGTATCTCCAGCCTTAACCAGCCTCTCTCTTTGCATTTGCATTTCCTTTCCCCGTGTTGAAGAGGTGACTTGAATTTCATTTGTTTGATAAATATTCACTGGGCATGTATTCCGTGTCAGTCACAATTCTAAGTACTGAGAATATAGCAGAGAACAAGCAAGATCTAGCTCAGGATCTTGTGGGGTTGACATTCTGGTGAACTTTCAGTAGTAGTATTCCTTCCTGCCTAAACATGTTGAAATCAAAATTCATTGGGATTTCATTCACATTTTTTTAAGTTCATACTGTTAACCAGGCATTTTCTCATTTTCTCTCTCTCTCTCTCTCTCTCTCTCTCTCTCTCTTTGTTTTGTTTTTTGGTATGAGGGATTGAACCCAGGGGCATTCTACCTCTGAGCTAAACCCCCAGCTCTTTTTATTTTTTTGTTTTGAAACAGGGTCTTGCCAAGGTGCTGAGGGTCTTGCTAAGTTGCTGAGGTTGGCCTTGAACCTGCAATCCTCCTATCTCAGCCTCCAAGTCCTGAGATTACAGATGTGCACGACTGCATTTGGCCTCTCTCTCTCTCTCTCTCTCTCTCTCCTCTTTCCTCTCTCCTCTCTCCTCTCTCCTCTCTC
>PVJS01035515.1:0-10552 GCA_004027185.1 Glis glis | reverse complement strand
CTCTCTCCAACCTGTGCATTTCCTGATCTCGCCAGCCAGGCTAGCCTTCATTCTGAATGCCATTAGCTCACCCCTTTCAGCCCTTCTCACTCCTTTCTCACCTCCCTGCCCTAAGCCCAAACACTCCTGCATCTTGCAAACTTGTCTCTGCTCAAAAGCTATTGGAACTACCTAGCCCTTCAACTAGGACCAGAGAAGCCATGCACGTTGCTGCATCCTTGACTCACTGGAATTCTTTGGGAGAATTCCTTTCTAGTGGAGAAATCCAACATCAGCCACTACAAAAGACATTATTAAATAATCATAATACTTTAAGACATGTATCAGATTTAAATGCTTATAACTTCTGCTTTTTGGTATTCAGTTAATAGATATGCACTTTCATATGTGCGAAATGACACTATTGTACAGACATGCTCATTGAAACACTGTAATAGCAAGAGACTAGAAACAACCTAAATTTCCATTAACAAGAACTGGTTAAACAGAACACGGTACACCAAAAAATGGAATACTATACAAAGGAGGGAGGGAATTCTTTACGTATTGATATGGAAAGATCTTATAGAAAAGAATGGTTCCAAAGAGTATTTGTAGTATAATATCATATTTACATGAAAAATTAATATACACATGAAAGGAAACTATGCTTTGAAAGGATGTATAAGAAATTGGTTACAGTGGTATAGTTTCCAGAGAAGGAAACTGGGCTTCTAGAAGGTAGGGGAGAAAAATCAGATGCATACAATATCCAAACAACATGGAAAGGTATTCAGTGATATTCTCATTTGGATATTGTATGCATTATAATAATCTATTGATGCAATAAATTAAATTTATAAGAAAACTAAAAGATAAGATGCCCTTAAGATATCCAAACTACTCAAGAACAAAGCCAGTTTTAGTATGTTCAATGATTCCTTGAGGGTTAAGTGTTGGAAACCTGAAATGCTAGATATAGTATTTTGTCTGCCCATATACCTATGTAAAAGACTAAAAGTCAAACAATATCAGTGCATTAGCTACTGAAGAATAGATTAAAGGTTAAAAAGAATTGCACATGCTACAGATGTGGTTTGAATTGTATCGGTTTGAATTTCTATGATCATCCACCTGATAAAGCTGATCAACCCATTGCTCTCCAATGATGTGGAAGAGAATGCTTAGAGCACCCTTAGGAGCCCATTAAAAAAGAAGCACAGGAAAGTGTTCTGTTAAACAAACCAGGCAAAGGAAAGGAAAAAGAATCCTCAGCTAAACTGTAACAAGAACCGTATGTGTGGCCCCTGGTAATCACACTCTCTGAACTCACTCAATTACCAAATTTGATGACCACACTGGAATGTTTTTCTAGTTTTAAAAATACTTGCATATGTACATGTCATATCTGCATTGAAGGAAACATAGTCATTTTGAAAGGAAATGTTAGCACGTTCTGCAGTGCTCTCTGGCAGAGCTGGCTAGCTGTCTTTTCACACAGCTGTGGTGTATGTAGGCAGATACTACTCCATGCCAGTTTTAGGAACAATTGAACATCTATCCTTGGACCACACCAGCTTGATTGTTTGTGTCCCTTCACAAGCTGAACTTTGCTATAGCTGTAGGAGTGCTCCTTCTAAGGATGCTGGGAACAAGGTGCTTTCATTCTGCTGGACCACGGGGAGCTGTCACTGAGGACCACAGGGGGGAAGGCCAGCACCCGCCAGTAAAGAGTTAGGAGGCGGAGTCCAGAACGTGAATGTCAACAGGAATGCTGACTTCCTCCCCACTCCCCTTCCTGCAGGATGCTGCCTGGACTGCCAAAGCAAGCCACTCTGAGCTCTGTTTCCTTCTCACTCAGGTCTTAGTTAAATGTGGATTGGTGAGAGAGTCAGAGCCAGAGAAGGAGGTTTAATCCATAGCCATCCAGGGACCCAGGATCCTTCTATCTTGTGTCCCCAACACCTCATGGCAGAGGCTCAAATTTTCTTATGCTATGAACCTCTTTGGCAGTGTGGTGAAGCTGAATCCCACGCGCACAATAATATATTTAAATGCATACAGTGAGTTACTCGACACTGCAAAACTGATAACTAATAATATTGAAACACAGTCATTTAAGTATTTAATAGCCGGGCGTGGTGGCGCACACCTGTAATCCCAGTACTTGGGAGGCTGAGACAGGAGGATGGCAGGTTCAAAGACAGCCTCGGCAACTTAGTGAGGCTCTCAGCTACTTAGTAAGACCCTGTCACAAATAAGAAATAAAATCAGGCTGGGAGTGTAACTCAGAGATATAGCCTCTGGGTTCAATCCCTAATACCAAACATACACAAAATTAAATACTAAAAAAAAATTGTGACATGGTGCTTTTTTATTAAAATGAGATCCAGAGATGGTTTAATAACTAGCACAATGCCACAGTGGTGATGACCATACAGCATTTTGTGATCTCATCGACAACTGTAACATGATCCGAAAATACCTGTTATTTTATTGGTGACAGTAACAGATACTGTAAATTCTGCTGCAGGTTTGTTGCTTTCTTTCATAATTGAAGTAAATTTCTGTTTGCTAGAGAACGTAGAGATGCAGTTTTTTGTTCATATTTTAAGCTGGGCATGAGGGTGCACTCCTGTAATCCCAGCTGAGACTGAAGAATCACAGGTTCGAGGCCAAACTCAGCAACTTAGTGAGACCCTCAGCAACTTAGTGAGACCCTGTTTCAAAATAAAAAAAATAAAATAAAATCGGGCTGGGGTGGAGCTCAGAGGGAGAATGCTGTTGGGTTCATTCCCAAGTACCAAAAAAAATTAGTTTTTTCCCCATTTGAGGTCTCAGATCTCCCAAGAAGTCTAGCCACAGACTTCTTTGGAGTTTGAGGACATCAGGCTAAGCCCATCTTCCCCTGGCTCCTCTACTTCCAATCAGCAACAAGAAAAAGGGGGACCCTGGGGAACTGCAAAGGAGGTCTTATGACACAGGTCTGTCTGGCGACTGGGGCGGTGGTGAGAACCATTTCTCCACCTTCCCTACGCCAGGCCTCAGTGTGTGTCGTTTTACCCACAGGGAGGCCCAGGAAGAAAGGGGAAACGGTTTGGTGGATGATTACACCGTCTCTGTCCTGGGAGACTTCATGATGGAAGTGAGTAGAAGACAGTTCTGAGATGGTGCTTACTGTACATTCAGAAAGAAAACGTTCTGAGCCCCGTGTGGTGGCGCACGCTTGTAATCCCAGTACTTGGGAGGCTGAGACCAGAGGATCCGAGTTCATGGCCAGCCTCGGCTATTTAGTGAGGCCCTCTGCAACTTAGTGAGACCCAGTTTCCAAACAAAGAATAAAACATAGGGCTGGGGACATAGTTGGGAGGTAGAATGCCCCTGGGTTCAATCCCCAGTACCACAAAACAAAGAAAGAAGGAAAGAAAGAGAGAAAGAAAGAAAGAAAGAAAGAAAAACATTCTTCTATAAACCACAAGCCTCTTTCCTACACCTTGATTTTAAGAGAAATGGATTTATATGAATGAAACTTAGAAAAAAGAATTTAATCCTGATTCAATAGTTTAGACACCAAGAAAATGGTTTCTTTGTATTGTAAACCATTTTCTAAAATCTGAGCCCTAGCAAAAAGGTTCAGCCTTTCACTACTTGTCCAAGGTGGTCCCTGACCCCTCGTGTCCCAAAGTCTCCCTTTGATTCTCTGTGCTACCCTGCACTTTGGTGGAACCTGACAGTGTTAAAAGAAATAGCAGGTGATGGGTCACAGGACCGAGTGGGCCAGGGCGGTGAGTTGTTTTGAAGACTGAACCTGAAGGTTTTCCTTTCACATTTCCACAATAAAGAAAAACCCATGCTTTTGGTCATTGACTCGTTTACATTTGGAATGTTTAGCAATTCCCTATAAATTAATCCACAGACAGAGCATGATTCTGATCTCAGGAATACTTGTGGGTACTGCAGGGCCAAGACCCTCAGCACAGGCATCTGCCCTGGGCGTTAGGATTTCAGTCCCCACTCCGCCCTGCAGAAAAGCCCATTCCACAGTAGAATGGAGACTTCATTCCTCAGCAAACACACTGCCTACTTCAGGTAGCCGGGCCGGTGGCCTGTTCCATTCTCAGTTCCCAGTGGTTCTCTCTCCCCACATGAGCTGAGGACAGACCAGCACATCCATTCAAGCAATTCTTTTTTGCTCTCTTCAAAGGTGGTGCCTCTCCCATAATCTGATAAATCAAAACTGAAAAGAATTAACTGGGTACAATGTAGTGAGGACCCCAACAAGGGATATGGGGTGAGGTTCAGGAGAAATCTTCAGCCTTCAGCCTCACATGGGTATTTGGAACAACTCCAGAAACCCGGCTTCTAACTTCACGGGGGAGGGGGGGATTCACACCTACGGAGTGAAGAGGAAGGCGAGAGCCTGGTCTCTGGGAAACCACCTCATTGCACTAACCACAAGAGAGAGGCAGAGGATTCAGACAAGCCTGTGATAGCTGCCAACCCCATTGTTTTTCTCAGAAAACATTGAATTCTCCTTGCCATACTGTCCCTAAATGGTACTGGTGTCTACCCTGTGCTAATAAGCCCCCTGGCATGTGGTTTCTGGTGCAGAGTAACAGAAATCACAGCCTTTATATCATGAGCATTGATCGATAGGTTTGTTTATTCCATGGCAGTACCATCCAGAACAAAACAAAAATGAGAGTCCATTTATTTATTTATTTATTTATTTATTTATTATTGTTACTGATTTTTGTGTATGTGTGTGGGGGACTGAGGATTGTACCCAGGCACATTCTACCTCTGATCTACACCCCCAGCCCTATTTTTTATTTTTTATTTTGAAACAGGGTCTATGTTGCTGAGGGTCTAGGTTGCTGAGGCTGGTCTCAAACCTGCGATCCTCCTATCTCAGTCTCCCAAGTACTGGGATTACAAGCAATGCCACCAGGCCTAGCAGTTTTACTGGTTCTCATGGGAGTTCAAATACTAGTTTATTCAGAATTCAAAATGGCAAAACATACTCCAGTTAAACTTAAATAGATTGTACTTAATTATTAATTTATTATTTGTTCCTAAAGGTAGAACCCTAAAATCATCCCAATGGCACTTTTACAGGAACTGTAGTGGAAATATTTTCTTAATTGTGCTTCAAGCAAATGATGTGTGCAGACAGGTCACTCCATTTTTCTCTTCAGTCCTTAGAAAGCATGGCAGCCAGCCGGGCGTGGTGGCTCATGCCTGTCATCCCAGTGCTTGGGAGACTGAGACAGGAGGATCATAGGTTCAAGGCCAGCCTCAGCAATTAAGTGAGGCCCTCAGCAGTTTAGTGAAACCTTGTTTCAAAATAAAAAATAAAATAGTGCTGGGGTTGTAGCTTAGAGGTAGAACGGCCATGGTTCAATCCCCAGTAACACACACACACACACACACACACACACACACACACATACACACACACACACAAGATAGCATAGCAGCCTTATCTTTTAAACATGGAGGATGCACCCCTCATGAGCAGATGCTGCACAAACGCAGATCAGGAGACTTGGAGAGCTGAGGTTTGAAGAAGTCATGGTCAAATACTCAGTGTGGTGTCTGGGTGAGGGGCTGGGTGCTGAGGCCTGGCTGAGTGTCTGCCAATAGCTGTGTGTCCAGCTGTTGGCTGTGTGTCCGGTCTGTGTGGCCCCTCGCTCCCTCGCCCGAAGCAGAGGCAGCTGATCACACAGCATTTGAGTTATCCAACAGCTCCATGTTGTTTTCTTTTCCTTTCATTAGGATTTCTCCAAGGAAGGTGATCTTGTAATCTGCAGTCTTACCTTGTTCCAAAAGTTTTGGTGGTGCAGATATTGGAAACTATTGGGGGTGGGAAGGGGAGAGGAAAATTGTAACTATTGTGATTATTTTAATTGAAACCAGTTCATCACTATAACCAGGAATCAAATGTTTCCCATAAGTACAAAATATTCCAGTCCTCATAACACTTCTCTCTCCATCTCCTCTTCTATCTATCTATCTGTCTGTCTGTCTGTTTATCTATCGTCTATCATCTATCTATCATCTATCTTCTATCTACCTATCTATCTATCCTCTCTCTCTCTCTCTCTCTCTCTCTCTCTCTCTCTCAGAAATGCTGCCTCACGTCCTTCCAAAACAGAAAGGTACTACAATCAGCAAATTCAGTGTCTCTTTTTTCAATTATAAAGTATGAATGTTCATATGAATACTCTGATTTGATCCTCACAAGAAGGCCATAATTCCCCTTCTTTACTAATAAGGAAATCGAGCATCCGAGAGGCTAAGGACCTTGTCCAAGGCCACACAGCTAATAAACGGCAGAGATGAGATCCAAATAGCACGAATATTCAATGTTTATATTTATAGGTATATCTTTGACTTCTCTCCTTGACTCCAAACTTGTGTATCCTTCTTTGGATTTGACATATCTGTGTAGATGATTAACAGGATCTCAAAAGAGAACTATTGATTTCTGTATCTTCCTGGCTCAAAGTTACTCCTGCCTTTATCTTAAACATCCCAGAAAATGGCTCTATTTTCCAACTAGTTAATCAAATAAAAAAAATAAGAGAATTCTTTTTTTTTCTCACCAGTGGCAAATCCACAACAAGACCACGGGCAAACCCTGTCAATTCTCACTCAGAAACATATCCCAAATCTATCCACTTATTTTTAATCTCCAATCATACTATTTTTGCCCAGATTATCATAATTTATTTCCTAATATAACTTCTGCAGATCCTACAGCTCACATATTTGTCTACACAAGCCATCCTTCATGAGCCTGTCAGAGTTCTCTTCTTAAAACCTAAATAGTCATTTTTCCCTCTTCTTAAGCCTCCCTCCCCCAACAGTTTTCCAATGCACTTATAATAAAATCCAAACATTTTTTTGGTACTGGGGATTGAACCCAGGGGCATTCTACCTCCGAGCTAGACTCCCAGCCCTATTCTGTATTTTAAATTTTGAAACAGGGACTCGCTAAGTTGTTGAGACTGGCTTCGAACCTCTTATCTTCCTGTATCAGCCTCCAAAGTACTAGGATTATAGGTGTGCACTACCATGCCTAGCTTCCAACCTCTTTTTTATGATGGCCAGGTTGTCTATAGAAAACCACTAAATGGACATAAATGAAAAATTCCTAACCTCTGCAGCACAGGTGTAAGTACTGAGAGATTTTCCCAAAACTAGCACAGCAAAGATTCTCCACCCCATAACCCAGCAATCACACCTGGGTGGTATAGTGGGATGGTTGCTTAATGTGGTAGTTGGGCTTCCTCATAATATGGAGGCTGAGTTCCAAGTTTAAACACACTGGTGGATAGAGTGGTGATGGGGCAGCATTCTTTTTATTTTCTTTTTATGACCTAGCCTTGGTGATCAGGAAGTATCATTTCCACCATACTCTTTGGATCTGAGCAGTCACGAGTTCCTTTTCAGATTCAAGGGCAGGGAACACATAACGCACCTCTCAGTAAGTGGCGTGTCAGTCACATATAAGAATGTGTGAGATGAGACACATAGATGAGTATGGCCATCTTTGGGAAAGACGATCTGCCACTCATATAGTCATGGTTGTGATTTTATATTGAATGATCAAGTCTTCTTTTAGTAAAATTGTTCCTGATTCGTATACTGCAAGTAAGTGAGTTGTTCTCTATTCTATAGTATTCCACAAAAATATCTAGGTACTCTGCCTCCTGAACAAGCTTGAGAATCACTGATCTTGTCTAACGGTCTCATTTTGTAATTGAGGGACCAAAGTACTAAAGAGATGTTGTAATTTGCCTTAAAAATTTCCAATCTCATTCTCACTTTTTTGATCTAGAAGACATTCTAGAGCAGGTGGAATTAGAAACCAATTCTAAAGGATGGAAGAGTTGGAACTGGAGTGTACTTTGAGAAAGTCTGGGGTGCCACTGTTGGTGGGATTGTAAATTAGTACAACCACTATAGAGATCAATATGGAGGTTCCTCAAAAGACTAGGAATGAAGGCACCATGTGACCTGGATATACTAATCCTTGGTATCTTTCCAAAAGAATTAAAGTTAGAATACTATAGCAATACATGCATACCCATTTTTATAGCAGCACAATTCACAGTAGCCAAATCATGGAACCAACCCAGGTGTCCGTGAACAGATGAATGGATAAAGAAAATGCGGTATATATGCACAATGGAATTTTACTCAGCCATAAAAATGAACAAAATTATGTCATTTTCAGGAAAATGGATGGAACCAGAGAATGTTATGCTAAGTGAGATCAGCCAATCTCAGAAAGTCAAGGGTCATATGTTTGCTCTCATATGTGGAAGCTAGAAAGAAAATAAGAAAGAAAAGGAACTTCAGTTAAATGAGGAGTGAGATCAGTAGAATACTGGAGGGGATTGAGGGAGGGACATGGGAGGGAAAAAAGGAGAATCGGTGAAGGAAACAGTTCAGATAATGTTATGTTCATATACGAAGGTATCACTGCCGATCTCACTAAGATGTATGGGAGCTGGAGGGAAACACACCAAATGCCGTGTGCATGTATGTTTATATCACTTTGAACCTCACTATATAATTACAATGCACCAATAAAACACACACACACACACACACACACACACACACACACACACACACAGGAAAGTCTGGAGTGCCTGGATTTCTTCTCATTTCTTCTTAACCTTCCCATTAGGCAGTGGGAGCTGGAGAGGGCGCCAGTGAGCAGAGGGCACAGTGACTGGAAGGGGATGAAGCAAAGTGATATTTCTCAAAGTGCCACTGGTGATCCAGGTGCGTCAGAATCAGAGTCATCTCCAGTGTGGGTCACAAATGCAGTTCCTGGGCCCACGCTTTCTGAATCAGAATCTCTGGGAGTGGGGTCTGAGAATCCAGAGTGTAGCAGGCTTTTAGTGAGTACTTACGCACCCTAGTATTTGAAAATTACCAATAAACACAAGGGAACTAACTCTGGTTTACAAAACTAGTCCTGGATCAGATATATGAAGCCGGCAGAAGGGCTTCAAATATCTATGTGTCACTTTGACGAAGCTCATTAAATAAAGTGGCAAGATACTCTGACAATGAATGAAAAATGAAGATGTTAAGTTTCCCTTGAAATTAAAGCATCATTTGAGAGCAACTAATTAAGTCTCAAAGACTTCGGTTTTCACCCTTAAATCGGCACTTGGCAATATATTACAGCCTAGTCTCATTGTCATTTTTAATAAGTGAATTCTACCAAATGAGAGGTTACAGTTTCACTTCAAAACACCCTTCCATCCAGTGCTCCATAGAACTCAATGGGGGAGGGAGCACGTCTCTCTCTGACATTCTGCTGATTTGCACATGCAAGAGTCGGCAGCATACATTTCTATAGAAGCCTGGAGATGAAAAGCCAGAACGCTGTTTGTATTGGGGCACTTGATCTGATCCATTCTGCTCTCCCGCACAACCCATCTATGGTTTCCATTAATATCTTCTCGGCCTCATCTCTGAAATTCTTCATCATCAATGGCTTATTGTTAAAAACTCTTCCTCAGCTTTAGGCCATTTTTTGCCAGACAGCTCTCTATTCCCCTGCCCCCAACCAAGATTCCTTTCTTCTGACCCCTCCCTTCCCCCCTCTACTAAAGAATTAACCTCTTGATGTGAAACCCTTTCAGGATGTTAAGACTCTCTGGCCACAGCAATGAGACCCCTTGGATCTTAGTGGACTGGTAAGACATTCCCCATCAAATGGACACCCCAAAATGCCAGAGATTCCCAGAGAGCGAATGATCTCCAGGGCAAAAGCCATCCATCTGCCTAACTCCTCCAGATAAGACAGTTTTCTCTCCCCGAGGAGCGCTGGTGTTGGAGCCTGTATTATTGGTCACACTTTTCGTTCTTCTCCCCAGTATGGCTTAAACAAAGATGTTCTTTAACTTTGCTTCTGAAGGCAAAGCGGTTGCTTTTTATTTGGATGTCTATGCTTCCCTCTCCACCCCCCTCTCCTCCGAACCCCCCCATATTGGTGGACCGCACATTGGCGGGCTATTAAACAACTTACACACAGTCGCACTTTGTTTGCTCCATATCTATGTTTTTGGCTTTCTGAGAGGAGTATTGTGCTAGGCAGGACTATTTGATCGGAGAATTGTATAGACAGTGGCAAGTAGACTAGTTAAATACGATGTTTTATGGGGTTGTAATTTCAAGGGGGAAAAGAAGGCATCATAAATGCACACAAAAAAGGAGAAAGTTGGCATGGATAAGAAACTTAGGTCATCATAAAATAAGAGTCAACTCAACTCTTCATCTCAGCTTCATTGAATTGGAATGTCCACTTTGACATGGAATCCAGTTGGTGAACATTTCAGTTTCTGAAGAGATAGAATTGGGAAAAGGAAAAATTGTTTGGAAATGCCAATGAGCCTAAATCAGAACTTTTGTATCAGGGCTTCTCAAAATCCAAGGTCTTCATCTTTTCATAATTATCCCTCATGTTTTTCATTATGTGGGTTTTGTCAGCAGAATGTGCTTCTTTTTTCCAATGTTTTTATACAATTTTTTTTTTTTTTTT